>JAADVC010000418.1:0-21566 GCA_023334575.1 Pythium volutum
AGTCGATCAGGGCCCGAAGTTGGTGGGTCACGGCCAAGTCGAGCCGAAAGGTGCGCTGTGCACCGATGATCTGGCCGAGGCCCCGAGAGCGTGTGCGTGTTCCGGAGGGATGGATCCGGCTGCAGTGAGGTGAGTTTGGTGGCGAACGGACTTTCAAATGAGATCTCTGATATATCCAGATTATATTTCTTCAGAGCGTGAGTGTTGACCGAATGTCGACCCTGGCCGCCTGGGTCAACATTCACTGGATAATATAAGAGAAAGACAGTATATTTGTTATTACGACGATTATATCGGTAGAAATATCAATATGAGTTTCGTCGGAAATTACAGACAAGTTGATTAATCAGCTTACATAGGTATTCAGACCCATTCAGATCCCAGTAGAAACTCTGGATATAAATATCCAGAGAACTATTATAATGAGAACAGCACATATAAATACCCACGTTTTCACACATTAAAGACGCACGACTTGGAGGTAAAACACATAGGGAAACGCGACAACAAAGCCCAGAATGAGCACGACGAGCGGCAGCGTGCTGTAGCCGCCGTACGCGCGGAGCTGCTGCGCGTCGAGCTTTTGCTTGGGCAGCAAGAACACGCCCAGCGCGGCACACGCGATCCAGAGCGTCACGACCAGCAGCGCCGCGAACTGGGCGTTTTCCGTGGCCGGTACACTCTGCGCGAGTTTGGCAGGGTTGAACTGGATCGCGGGCCACGCGTGGACGATCGCCTGTGCGATCTCGGCCGCGAGCAGCCGCACAGTCGTCTGGAACGACGCCAGCAGCGCGTACGTCGTGCCTTCCGTGCCGGCCGGCGCGATCTCAATGGTCGGCACGAACGCAGCGAGCAGCATGAGCACGCGGAACGGCGCCTTGAGCGTCCACGAGAGCGCCGTGATCCAGGGCGATCTCACGACGCTATAGATGACAAGCGACGAGAGCACCACATTCGTCACACACCAGCCGAGAATGGCTGCGGCCGTGAGCATGCGCCACGGCACGTGGCTGCCGTAGCTTCGCCAAAAGAGCAGCGCGCCGACCAACGCCGCGTCACCGATCGTGTTGCGCACGAGCTGCGCCGAGGCCGAGTCTTTGGTCCAGAACTGGACTGCGCGCTTGGCGTCGACGAGTTCAAACATGCCAAAGAAAAACAGTACGCAGTTGAAGAGCAGTAGCTGCCACACGACGCGCTGCTGCGCGCACTGCCAAAACGTGTGGAGTACCGTACCAAACTGAGACGACGACGATGAGGCACCGGGCTTGGACGTGGTCGTGGTTGTCGTTGTGGTGGGGGTTGGCAGGTCCGCGATCGTCAACAAGGTGGGCGACTCGGCCATGCTGGCGCACGCCGTGGGGAGTTGAGTGGGCGGCGGCGGCGGCGGCGCCGCATAGTCGGTACGGATCTCGTGGGCGTTGTGCACGAGCCAGTAGAGCGGAATCACACAGACCACGGCGAGGTGGAGAAACACATAGTCGACGCGGAACGGCAAGTGGATCTCGAGCGTCTTGGCGTCGGGTGTGACGACCACAGCGATGAGCGCGTGCACGACGACCTGCGCGCCGATGCGGACGGCCTCGTACGCGCCTAGCAGACGACCGCGGAACTGGAGCTCTTCCTGCTGCGACAGCTCAATCATGCGAATGTCCATGGCGTTGGTCGCGACGACTTGGGCGAGAAACGCGAGCACGAGCAGCGCCGTGGTCACGTGCGGCGACGGCGGCTCGGACGACGACACAAAGAGCAGAAAAAGCACGAGCCAGAGCAGCGCCGCGAGCGTCCAGCCGGCGAGCATGTAGGGTTTGCGCCGCAGCCGGAAGGGCGCGTACGAGTCCGAGACAAAACCCACGAGCAGCACGACGCTCCACTGGAGCGACAGCACGTTCTTGAGCCGCGATACGTCGTCGAGAAAGAGCACACTGCCCGGCAGTCGGATCAGCAAGTACATGACGACCGTGTACGCGTACCCCGAGAGAAACGCCGCCAGTGCGTACCCTCGAAACTCGCGCGCGAGCAGCGTGATCGAGCCGCCGCGGCGTAACCCGCCGTAGAGCTGGTAGTTGAAAAAGTTGTTGCCCGCGACAAACCGCGTCGCGTGGCCGCCCATGACGGCCGTGTGCTGGTAGTCGAGAAAGTACGAGTTGGCGCCGTCGATCGAGAGCTCGCCGCACTGGCCGTCCTCGTGGACAATGACGACTGTGGACGGTCCGCGGTCGGTCAGCAGCGCCGGCGCCGGCTTGGCGCACACGAAGCTCGTGTGGGAGCTCGAGGACGCGACGAGCGGCCCCTGCGAATGGGAGCGCGTCGTGCGCGAGAAGAACGACTTGTTCATTGGCGTTCGTTTCTAGACGGCGGACTACTGGACTGGACTGGATGAGACCGGATGGGACGACTCTGGATTGCGTCCAGAGGCGGGTTCTCTGGATGATCGATTCCAGCAGACCGGGCTAAGCCTCACACGATGTTGTACTATGCGCTTCCGGGACGGCGTGGACGGCACCTCTGGCAGTACAGTACGTGAGGTGGTGTCGGGAAGCGCGAGAAAGCGGATCTGAGAACACGTCCAACTCGTGATGCAGTTGGCAGCCTCCAGTTTTTTCAGAACTGGCTGAGTCCCTCCCCTCAGGAGTGGACCTGGCGGATGAAGAAGCAATTGGTGCAGTATTCAGTAGTACCGCAATACAGTACGGGTGTACTGTAGTAACCGTGGGAGTGGCGATTCTACATGCGGTGATGTTCTTTCTTCACTTGGTAGCCATCGTGGTGCTGCGCCGACCTCAGTCATAAACTTCACCGCCGAATCAGCGGCAGCCACTGAAACTTTAGGTGGCATCGATTCCACGTTATCTACATCATGTAGATAACCGTGTCTCTATCACGCCTGTTCCACCCCATCGTGGTGCTGATGTAGACTTTGGTGTTGGATGCGAATCGCATCATGCGATCAGCACAACGTTGCTGAAAATCTGTGGGTTTTGTGCAAAGGCGGCTATCCATGGACGATCCATGGATGGCCGCCTTTGCACAATTGGATCTGAGTTTCAAGTCGCCAGCTGTTTCTTGACGGTGCCCGTGCGAGATTCGCGGTCGTGAACTCCACAACGTGATCTTCACGTCGCTTCACGATGAAGCGCCACTTGCGCTTACTTATAATACCTCCCTGCAGACTGAACTCCACACCTTGAACATCAAGGGACACGCGCCGTTGGCGCCATTTGCGAAGCGCGCGCACTACACTGCGCAATTGGCGCCACCAGCGACCACACGCCAAGATGGTTCTCACCTTGCAAACGCCGTTGTTCTCTTCGAGCGACGCGCTCACAAGCGGCCACCTGGCTGCCCCAATTGTCCAGATCCAAGCGTTGGACCCCAATGTCAACAAAACCTGGGCATAGTGTGGAGTCCAGAAGTTGGGCGCAGGGTCGCGGCCATGAAGGCAGAAAGGCGCAGACAGCATGACGGTCGTTTTAGAGGTCGGCCTCACCCAACATCATGGACATGGACGCAGGAATCAGACAACAATGGCAGGCAGCCAAATTCTGTCATTCTGTAACCTGCGCCAACAGGACGCCAACAGTTGGCGTCCTGATTACGAGCCCTTTCTACGAGACTCACATCAACATCAACTTGCCAACAACGAGCCAACAACAAGCCAACAACGAGTCGACAACGTTTCGCGCGAAAAGTCGCGATATCCACGATTCAGCACGTTGTCGCCGCACTGCCAATAAGCTATTCATAATTTCCATCGCGTGTCTCCAGACAACAGTCCCACTGTGCCGCAAAGGGTTGGGGGAGAGGTTGCAACACATGGCTGCTCTTCCCACATACGCCAGCCTTGGTCACCATGCTTTGACTTCCATCGGTCCAAAATGCTCAAGTGTCGAGACGCTTGTGGACATGCTACCGTCTCAGCCTGTCGGCAAAGCCCTCGCTGCACCACGATGAACCACTCCTGCGCGTCGACTTTCACGTGACATCTCGTGTGTGCTCACCAAAGTATTGACATGGATTTCAGCGTGGACGCGTCACGTTGCATCACTACAGTATGTATATTGTAATCGATTTTTGTACGCGCCGCCATCTTCAGCGATGGAGCCTTCATTGTGTGTGTGTTTTCCTCTTTTTCTGAGTGTTGCCACCTACGGCTGAAATGCCGACGTCGCTTCCTGATCAACTTTGCTCTCTCCCCTTCCTCTCGCCTCGCTCTGTCTCAGCCGTGGTTGCTGCTGCTGAGATCTCTCTGTGCCGCTGCGGACTCCGCTCGCCTAAAAGTCGCGGTTCACTCGCGTCGAACACACGATGCTGGCGTCGGCCTTCCGCGCCATGGTCTCTGCATCAAAGTACTCGCCCTCGGCCGTCTTTATCCGGAAGCGGACTGCTCGACACAAAGGGAGATAGAGAGTGAGTACACACACGGGTGCTGGGTCCAACACCTGCAAAAGGTACGCACATCGATTCGAGTCGCCGAGGTTCTCAAGACGCAAAAAGATTCCTCGGACCTCTGCGACTTGGTCCTATAGCAAAGATATGTCAGCCTCCTTTCCAACGTAAGGGATAAGACCATAGACAAGAACGCACGGGATGCACGAGGTCGAGAAAGCTCGTCTGGCCCGGGACCAAGTGGTGCGTCTGGAAACCAATCACGCGCGAATGGGACGCTGACGTGTAGATAAAGAGCCCTTTGGCGTCGGCCGAGATCATCGCAATGAGGTCCTGACTGTGCTCGCAAATCTGCTGGTAGATCTGGAGCTGCTGGACCTCTTGCTTGAGGTTCTCCACATATTCCTTTTTGCGCTGGCGCGACTTACGCGAGTGGTCGCGGTTGCGCTCGCGCGACTTTTCTTCCTTGGCCAACGCGGCGCGCTCTTCTTCACTCAGGTTTTCTGCAGGCACATCGAGGATGGAAACCTCAGAAATCCGATCCAAGTGACCGTCGATCATGGGCGGCGGAGTCGCCGTCGCCACGACGCGTTGTCCGTGCCACGTACCGTAGTTATGCATGGACTGGTTGTTGTTCTTGATCATGGCCGACAAAAGCTCGGGCGATATCGTCTGTGCGCCGAGATCGTGCATCCCGTGTTGCTGCACTACGCGGTGCGTTGCGGGCTTGTGCTGCATCGCCACGGGCATGGGCGCAGCTCCATTGCCGCCAAACCCAGACGTTGGATCGTACATGCGCTGGTTCATCTGGTTGTAAGCGAGCTCGGTTGAGCGATCATATACGCCGCCACCGCCATTGTGGTGCGGCGCATTGGGCTGGTACATGTTGGGCGGATTCATGCCGCTGCCAACGCCCGCCGGCAGCGTCATTGACGTGACGTTGCCGTTCATGTCGCCGCCCATCATGCCCACACGCTCGCGGTACAGATTCTCAAAATACGCAGCATTCGCCTGGATCTTGGCCGGGTCGGGCGCGGGCTGCACGCTAAACTGGTTCATGGACGACTGCAAGTGGCCCATTGGCGTGGTCGGAATCTCGTCCTGGTTGCCCTCGAGCTTGATGCCCATAAGCGCCGCGTATTCTTCAACCGAGCCGTAGCCTTGTTGCTGCGTCGCGTGGAGCTGATTCGCTTGCTGTTGTTGCTGCTGCTGCTGTTGCTGGAGGTGACCGCTCTGCTGCTGCTGTGAGAGCGGCGCGACGCCCGGGATCATGCCGGCAATGAACGCGTCCGCGAGGCCGTTGCCCATGAGCGCGCCGCCGTGAGCCGCGCCGGGCGCGCCGTACTGCGCCGCGAGGTTGATGTCCAGCAGCGCGTCGTCGTGGATGGCCATGTCCACATCCGCCTCTGATGGTGCCGAGAAGTCCATGGTCGGATTGGTGGGTTGTTGGAAGTTGGAAAATTGGATCGATTGGATCCGAACTCGGGCGTGCGCGTGGTGAGCAGTGCAGTCACTGAGTGCCAACGATATCGAACGAAGTCCTTGAACTGACTGATGCCTCTTGGAGAGAGCAGCGACTTCTTATTCGACGAGCCAACGCTTCCGGCAAATAGGAACAAAAACACGGAGAGCAACTGGAAACTGGAAACTGGGACGGTGTGGAATCGATGGGCGGTATAGAGAGACGCGCGAGAGAGAGCACAACAGTTCCAGCAACGCGCAAAATGGATCTGAAGAGGATGAAACGTCGACGCAGCGGTCAACACGGGTGCTGCGATTGAGATGTATGACGATCGCTTCACGTCAAACGTGGTCGAGCGTCTTGCTTGGGCTGTTTGGAGGAGAGTGCGATGAAGATATGCTGCTCGGTCGCGCGCCGCCGACTTGATCTGTTTGGACCGGATGAAGCAGGATTTCCCCAATCACGGAAGGAACGGACCGCACAAAGCAAGGACTCCTGAACTCCTCCGCCGCGCAGGGCACGGACAGCAGCGAAAAACACCTCGCCTCAATTGACGGAAAAACCCAAAAACCTCGCGATCTGCGCCAGAGGCGACGATGGGTTTATCTTGTAGAAAGTATGCTGAAAGCAACTGGTGGAAAAAACCTCGCTGTAAGCTGGACTCAGTGAACCAGTCTCCGCATAAGGCTGCGGCACTGCGTTCGATCAAATCAGGACGCCAATCACATTTTCCCCCGAGTCCTCAAATTGGATCACACGTTTCCACGGGCCCCGACATGGACAAGTCGTTGTCGATCGTTCCTACGGAACGCCACGTTATTAATAACGCTACATGCTGAGCTCCGTTCATGAGAGTTCGATGGGGGCATCGGTGGGTTGTCGCAAAATTGGCGACAACTGGCGTATGCGATTTTGTTGGGCTTCCTGCAACCAGCTGGGGGCTCTGCCAACAAGTGTACTTATTCAAGTGCAACATGCTTCTTCCTCGGTGGAGCAGCTCCGTCTGAGCGTTGCTGTTCTTCGCGCGATCTTTTCTTCTGCTCCGCTCTCCGGAAATCGCGACGAACGAAAGGCTGCCATGTCGGCTTTTCTTTTTAGTAATTTGACTGGCGTGGAGCACGCCGCTGGACGTGACCACGACCTGACGACGCTGACGTGCGTCCAAGTTGCATGTGAGACGTGAGGAGCGTGGAACCTCCGTCGAAGCTGGCCGCGCCGCGCTACTGCCGGCGGTTGCCAGAGCTTGTTATTCTGTTCGTGATCAGGGTAGGATTATCCATCCAAATGCACAAGTGGTGCAGCACAATTCACGACGAATCTCCATGCGTGCAGACTCGTCCTGAAAGAATGGTCGTCAACACAGTACATATGTACACAGACGCAGTCGTTCATGCAGAATTTCTGCAGCAGACATGCCCGTGGGGATTGCCGCAATGGATTCTCGATAATTTCTTTCCAAATTTCCATAAACAATTCAGCCCAACGTAACCCATTAGTTAGGTTCGCATAACCCTTATGACGTCACGAATGCGAATTTAGTGATGATATTCTGTGAAGAGAAAGTCACTCCATCGCGGCGTCCTTCCGCGCGCGCTTTTTTCTCGACTTTCTTCGAAAAGGAAGGAAGAGAAACTGGCGACTGGCTGCTTGGCTGATTGGCTGATTTGCTGATTGCCGGCAACACTGCAACGACCTTGGCGGTTTTCCAGCGCGGCGTTTACTTTTTCACCGCAAGCACCACTTATTAGTCAGCCGCCGCCGCGTCCAGACGCTTTCCAGCGGCCCTTCGTCTTGTTGGATATCGGCTCAGAGTTAAGAAGAAGAAGAAGCAACATGGCCCAAGTGCTGGTCGAGAGCATCAGTCGCGCGCTCAAGCTGCCGCGGCCGCATCTCCACGAGGCGAACCGCTCGTACACACTCGTGGAAGAGTGGGCACAGCTCGTCGAGCTGGTCGCGCGGCAGCCGATCGTCGTGAAGCCATTGGGTTATTACCGCACACCAGATGCTGTCGACATGTGCGAGGCGTCCACATTGCGTTTGATGGGAACACTGTATACTGACTCACTTTCCATACTGGTAGATACGTGTTTGAGTGCTCGCTCGGGGGCAAAAGCGACGGCGACAAGAAGACGTACGTGACTAAAACGACACGAAGATTCCTTCAACAAATAATGACACTAACTGGGTGCGATTGATTCAGGTGGAAGATCTACCGTCGCTATAGCCACTTCCAGCGCTATGTGGCCCACTCGTCCGAGCTGCTCAGCTACATGGTCGTGCCGCGGCTCTCGCAGGCGTACATGAAGATCTTCTCGGCGAAATCCTGCAAAGACCGACTCGTGGAACTCCACGCGTGGCTGGGTGGCGTCATTGAGAACACACAGTCGTACTGCGTCCAGAAAGAGGTCTTTGACGTTGCGGACCACGGCATCGACTCGAAAGAGGCCGTGCCGGCCATGATCCTGGCCAGTTTTCTCTTTGCCGGTGCGAATCTGCCGTTCCCGCACGTGTTCCGCGGCATGCCGTCGTTCGCGTTCGCGATGGAGGAGATCAATCTGCAGCTCACGAAGGCGCCCGTGTATCCTTCCAAGCTGCGGTCGTCGCTCGAGACAAACTCTGGGCTCGGGTTGCGGCTCACGGCCAGCCATGAACAAGAAGGCAGGTTCATTGGTGCGATGGTGAGCGGATTCTTACGCGACGCCTCGGAACTCGACAGGCATCTCGCGCAGCTCAACGTTGGCTCCAAGTTGGTCCGCATCAATGGCGTGGATGTCGCGGACGAACCATTCGACAAAGTGCTTTCGCACTTGCGGTCCGCCGGAATGCCGTTGCGGTTACGATTCGTCTACAACCCGCAAGTCCAACGGCGCCCGCGCGGTCGCAGTGTCTATCTCCAGTCACGAGAGTCCAGCGGCTCGAACTATGGCGCGATGAGTGAGAAACACGAGCGACGAGGATCCGTCGCGACCACGCAGCAGGGCAGCATGGACACGGTCGTATCGTCGACCAGGACCCTTCTATCTTCCCAGTCATCTGCTTCTTCATCCATGGGGAGATCCATGGCACCGCCCAGTCGACTACCGAGCAGCTCCGAGACTTCGGCCGAGTTGTCGGCGCAAAAGCGATTCCACAGTGTCGACTCGCGCACGTCCACGACCTCTACAATGGGCGGCATCTTCGGGTCCGTGTTTTCGGATCTCTTTGGGCGCCGCCGTGGCGAGACTGCCGACGGGATGATGGACAACCAGATCGACGAAATCTTTTCGTGGGACGACGTCGGTGGCGATTTCCAGGATTTGATTTCTCGTGGGTTTTTCACGTTCCTCACGCAGGCGATGCTACACGAGCTACGCGTGCGCCGCAAGACAATCGCCGGCGATACGTTCATGGGTGATGAAGTGCCCAATGAAAAAGAATGGAGAAAGATGGACAAGCGCAAGGGCCAGGGCATCTGGAGTACCGCATCTGGTCCCATGGGCTTCGCGCTCGGCGCCTGCAAACTCCGTGACGTGGAAGCCGCGATGCTGGAAATCCCCCCAGTGGTAAGTTCTCGACGTTGCTCTATTTGTCAGGTCTGGGTTTTGGTCTCTCACTTGTTGCGAGGTCTCTTCTATTGTAGTTTTTCTCTTCGCGCGCTGGCTTCATGGGCAGTGAGAAGCGATTCACCAAGGGTTTTGTGCTCGTGTCCATCAACAACGAAAGCACATTTGGGGCGAGCTTTGCTGAAGTCATGAAGATGCTCACGAAAGCGTCCCGCCCAACGTCCGTCTGCTTTCGCTGGTTCAAAGGTGCGTGTGGTCCGAAATGTGTGGTTTCTGGCCGTTTACTAATGGGGGTATTTGCTTCTCAGACTACAGTCCGTTCCTGGAAACAGATCTTGCAGAGCAAGACATTCCATCAGACTCGCGCCGGCGCGGCCATCGCCACGATCCGGGCAAGGCCTTTGAGAGCAGCATGGACTGCCTCTCAGAAGCGCAAGTCGACTTGTGCAGCAGCCTCCACTTGGCGATGGTCGAGAATGCCTCGATTCGGAACGAGATTAGTGTCCTTCAAGACACGAACCGTGAACTACGGCTGCAACAGATCATGGCAGCGAAAGAGCAGACAAAGCTGGAAGAGCAATTGCAGGAACAGCGCGAACGCATCTCGAAGCTGCTGCAAGAAGTCGCCGACTCGAAACTCGACAACAACCAACTCAAGCAGCAACTCAAGGGGTCCCAGGAGAAACTCTCGCAAACGAAAGCCGAACAACAAAAGCTGTTGGAGAAAGCCCACGCAAATGCTGTCCAGAAGATTGCCGAGCACGAAGAGCGTCTCGTTAAGGAATCCAACAAGTCGATCGAAACTGCCAAGGCCCTTGCCGAACGCCGCATGCAGAAAGAGCTCGATACTGCTCTTGACACTATGCAGCGCAAGCACGAAGAGTATCTGCAAAAGCTCGCCGAGGAACACTCGGAAGAAGTCGAAAGCCTCAGCCAGCAGGTCGTTGTGTGGCGCCACCAAGTCGAAGTGCTGACCGAGGCTGAGAAGCGCAACTATGCATCGATGATCAAACAGGGCACAAACCCGTACGACTTTCAGCGCAGCCGCTTTGGCGTGGCCGATTCGCCGCTTTCGAGCAATAGCAGCTCGCGTACGTTTCGCACGTCCGAGAAAAACTATGTCGCTGGTGCACTCGCGGCCAGTAGTGGATATGGTGTATCTATCACTGCGCCTTCGACAAAGACCGTGGGGATTGGCGGCGGTGGCGTGAGCCATGCCCCGAACGGCGGCCATGGGAACAACCAGCAGGACGACGACGGCAGTCCAAATTGGCGGGGAACCTTGAGCCCGGTGGGCTTCAAGGGACATGGCTCCAGTGAGTTTTCAGATCGCTCGTCGGTGTCCAACAACACCACGCACAACGCCGCGAATGGCGCCACGATCTGGGACCGCGTGGCGTCGTTGATGGGATGATCTCCAGTGGACCCTCAGAATGTAGCCATCCGTTTTTAACAGCTTCAAACACACTGTAATAATACCCTTAACTGATAGAGTTACAGTCGAGTTTACAGCCCCAACCCTAACCTATGCAGGTGTACAGAGTTTGAACAGACTCCGTCTCGTGTCAGAAAGTGAAGCAGCTGAAACAGTAAGCCTGAGCCTGAGCCGGCTGGTGTGCTTGCAAAGGTCGTACAGTAAATTACACCTCCGAACAACTCATGGTCGAGCCGCTCGTCGTCTGTCAGAATGGACCCCAGGTGTGCCGATGGATAAATTTATAGCATGCAAGCATGCGAGCTCGAGCTCGTGCTGGCAGCACATTGGTTTAGGTACTCGTTCGGCGCACGCCAATCCTGTAACTCACTTATTGTCAGTCGGTACATCCTGATCGTACAAGGGATAGGGCTGTTTACACGCTCAGGTATTTTCCAACAGGAACGTCGTGGGGGTTCCTCGTGATAAGAACGCTGTGACTGTCCGATCCATGTCCGTTGAATTGCCGAATGGGCTGTCGCCACGTTGTATTCAACTAAAGCGAGGGCGGACTGACTCTCGTTTCTTCCCGACTTGCTCGTCCTCACACTGCCAGCTGGCAAGCGTTTATGGTTCTCGTGGCGCTGGACATGATGGCCCCAACTTTTGGATTCTGGACTTGGCAGACTCTGCTGTCCGGACTGAATATCTCGATTTTTAGGAGGGAATCCTCCCTCGCACTTTGTCACCGGATCTCTCCTTTATCGTCCTCCGACTCTTGTGCTCGCCATTGGCGAGCCGCCAAGGGAAGGGAGAAACAAAACCCTGCTGTCCAGGTTCTGTTGACGCAGTGAGCCTCCATCCAAAAGAACGGTTCTGTTCCCTCTCTCTCTCGACCTATTCGCGCACTCGCTTACAGGTGGAGGCGCAAACCGAACGACTTGGAAACACTATTCGCTTGAAGGATACGGTTAGCGCGAGTGGGTACAAGCCGCGGTTCGTCCAACCAACCCAGCGCCGCCGCGTCGGCTCACTCTCTCTCTCTCTCTCTTTCATTCTCTCTTCGGCGTCTCTCATTATCGCTACGTCGCCCTCGACATCCCGCACCGCACAGCCGGCAAACGAACTACACGCTGGGCGGCAGAACACACATTATTTGCTCCCGGAACCTGGGAAACACCACTCTTTTCGGCCACATCCTACAGTAGAACATTCCCACCGCAGAACCAACGCGTTGGTCATCCATCACACAGAAACAAAGAATGATCCGCGTGAAATGGGACCGCACAGGCGCCGTGGGCAGCTCGCAGCATGAGGCCGACGACGGCGACATGCTCCTGGTGCGCCAGCCGCAGCAGTACCCGCCGCCGCAGCCGCGGCCGCACCACCGCACGGGCGGCGCCAACGCGCTCGCGAGCAGCGGCCACCGACTGGGCAATAGCGGCGGCCCGCGACGACGTCCGCCACCGCCGCCCGTCAAGACGCACGGCCAGAAGCACCATCTCCCATCGCCTGTGCGGCTCTATGGCAACCACGGCGCGATCCCCGAGATGGACACGATCTGCGAGGTCGCGGCGCCGCCAGCGTTCGCGCCCGAGTGGAGCCACGAAGTGTTTCGGCTCAATAGCAAGGGCCAGGTCACGCGCCGCGAGACCAACACCAAGATCACCAAGGACGAGATGCGCACGTATGGCGAACAATTGCTGCGCGGTCTCATTGAGCACGTCCACAACAAGATGCTGCGCGAATTCCAGTTTGTCGAGCAAGCGATTCCAGCGCTCGACGACCAGTACGACGGCACGTCGACCGTATCCATGGGTTCGTCGTACACGAGCGGCGGCAGCAGCAGCCGCCCCAGCGGCGCCACGACCGGCAGCAGCGTGCGCTCGTCGTCGTCCAGCATTTGCTCGACCGCCGACGGTTTTCGCACGATGATTGACTCAGACGTGCCGCGCTGCATTTTCCACACGAGCGAAAACTACCGCCGCGCCGAGAAGCTGCTCGTGTTTGTGTGCAGTTCGCGCGGACTGAGCTGTGGCATTTGGAGCCGCTCGCTCTTACTCCAAGAAGGTGTCCACGTGGGCTCGATGATTCCGTACTTTCGCAAGGCGCGCGAGGCCGGGTACGGGATCTTGGTCATGAACCCCAACATGAACACGCAGACCATGGTGGGCGACGACGGCGTGTCACGGAAGCTCCCCATTGAAGAGTCATCGACGCAGGAAGAGCACTGTGACCACGTGTGGAAAAACTACATTTTCCCGTCGGCCGCGCACAAGATCCACTTTATCGCGTACGGGTATGGCGGCCTCTTGGTCGCGAACCTTGTGGAAAAGTACCAACACGAGCTCAAGAACCGCTTGGGCAATGTCGCGTTTGTCGAGTCGAGCCACAAGGTCGAGCCAACGTGGAACGACAAGTTTAAGCGCTTTTTCTCGCAGCATTCGGTGTGCTGGAAGCGGTCGGCCGAGCCGCTCAATGTCGAGATTGGCACAACGAACAACACGAACAGCGACGGCAAGATGGACAGTCCGCGGCGTCCGCTCGGTGACGACGACGCCAGCAGCACCACGACAAGCTCGTCGCCCGCATCGGGCAGCGGCGCGCCGCGCACGAGTCCGTTGTTTGCGAGCGACACGTTTGGCTGCATGTGTCTCTCGGCGGGACCCGACATTAGCGTCTCGGACAGTCCGGCCTACACGACGACCGACACGCTCGACACGGTGTTTAAATTCCTCGCGACGCCCAGTGCGTACGAATTTCAGCGGCTCATTTTGCGCGAAGTGCGCATGAATGCACTCAAAGAAGCCGAAGCCGAAAGCGGCGGCGGCGACCAGCTCGCAGCGACCATGAATGGACTCTCGACAAATTCGCGGCGGCGCGGCATGTCGCGTGGCGACCGCCCCGCGGCCATGAAGGAAAAAGAGACCGTCACAGTCGACGACTTTCAGTTGCTGCGCGTCGTGGGCCGTGGTGCGTTTGGCAAGGTCATGCTCGTGCGCAAGAAGAAGTCGTCGAAGCGAGCACTGAGTTCACGCGGCTTGGATGTATCCAATTACCCAGGCAGCTCGTCGTCGAGCAGCAGCAGTGGTTCGAATTCGAATGTCTATGCTATGAAGGTCATTAAGAAGGCGGCCGTGTTTGCCAAGAACCAAGTCGAACACACCAAGACGGAGCGCCGCGTGCTCGAGGGCGTGGACCACCCGTTTGCCGTCAAGCTGCGGTACGCGTTCCAGACCGAGGCCAAGCTGTTTTTCGTCATGGACTATTACAATGGCGGCACGCTCCATTTCCACTTGAAGCAGTCGCGCCGCTTTACCGAAGAGCGTGCGCGCTTTTACGCCGCGCAAGTCGTGCTCGCGCTCGCGCATCTCCATACGTACAATGTCGTGTACCGTGATCTCAAGCCGGAAAACATTCTCATGGACGATGCCGGCTTTATCGCGATTACCGACTTTGGGCTCTCGAGCGACCACTTTGACGCCAAGGGCGAAGGACTCAAAACGTTTTGCGGTACGCCCGAGTATATCGCACCGGAACTGATTCGCCGGCAGCCGTACGGCAAGGCCGTCGACTATTGGAGCTTGGGCGTCATGGTGTTTGAAATGATTGCCGGCTTTACGCCCTTTTTCAACTCGAACCGCAAGCGCAACTTTGAGAATATCGTGCGCATGCCGCTGCGGTTCCCGACCGAAACGTTTTCCGAGGACGCCAAGTCGTTTTTGCGGGGCTTGATGACCAAGGACCCGGCCAAGCGGCTCGGCTCGGGCCCCATGGGGCCCAATGAGATCAAGGACCACCCGTTCTTTGCGAGCATTGACTGGGAGCGGCTCTACAAGCGCGAAGTCAGCGTGCCTTTTAAGCCCATGGTCAAGAAGGACGGCGAGCTCACCAACATTCCCGAGTTTTTCAAGCGCCAAGACGTCATGGACTCGGCGCCCGACCAGCCGGCGCCCATTGGGCAGCGCAACGAGTTTAAGGGGTTCACGTACGTCGATCCGCTGCCCATGTGAAGAGGAGGAAAGGGAAAGCTAGTCAAGGCGGCCGTAGGCTGCTTCAGTAGTGTCGTGCTGAGTAATTTACACTTTGCATTGAGAGCAAATCGTCACGCGAAATACGCGGAGTTTGTCTTTTGTTTTGTGTGTGTTTTTTTCTATTTGCTGGGATTTGGGGAGCCTATGGGGCGATGACTTTCTTGATCTTTACTGCCAAAACTTCTTGGGCTTCATGTGGAAGTTTTCGTAGAGACGCAAGAGGTTGCGCTGCAGCATGGCGACCGTGACCTTGCCCACGAGCGGTACGTACTTGACGCCCTCGATCTGGAGCAGCGCGTCTTCGTCCACGTTCTTGAACGACGCAACGTTGATCACGACCGTGTTGGGCGAGACCCACTCGAGCGGCAGCTTGTAGCTCTTGACCGGCACGCCCGTGATAATGACCTGCGACTTTTGGCAGGCCGTTTGCGGCGTCTCGTCCGTCTTATTCATACAGGTCACAGGTCAGTCAATCCTATCGCCTTCATTATGGACGCTATATCAAAACGCACCTTGATGAGCTTGCCGCGGCGAAAGAGGTAGAGCGATTCAATGTCGACGCTGTAGACGTCGGCGCCGTCGTTCGCGAGCATGGCCGCGAGTGGACGCCCGACAATGTCGCTGCGGTTCACGACCGTAATGTTGACGCCGCTGAGCTGCTCGCCACGCGCGCGCGTGAGATCATACACATTGAGGTGCTCGAGAATCTTGATAATGGCGAGCGGCGTGCAGGGCAGCACACACTTTTGCGTGTGGGCGTCGTCGACAAAGCGAATGTTGCGGTAAAGGTTGCCACGGTAAAATTGCCCGAGCCCTTCGACATCCTTTTTGATCGAGATCGAGTCGCGCAAAAAGTCGTCCATCGTGCCGCCGTAAAACGACGGGAACGCGCCAAAGCACGGATAGTACACAATGATGCCGTGCACGTCCGGGTCCTTGTTGGCGCTCTCGAGCGCCTCGAGCAGATCGTCTTTTTCGACCTCTCGCAGCTCGTACCGGATGCCGTCGCGGCGGCAGGCCTTGCCCGTCCACTCGGCGTACTTTTTCGCGGACGGATCGCCATGCGCGAGCAGACCGACAAGCTTGGGTCCGTGGCCGTGCATCTCGTCGGCAATGTACTGGCGCACGGCGACGCTAAACGGCTCGGCGATCTCGGCCGCATCGACCTTGCGCGCGACCACAGCAAAGGACGAGGCGCTCATGGTGGTCGATGACGGTGGATGGATGGAAGTGGGGGGACTGGCGGAAATTGGTGGTGCCGTCGGTCCGTCCGTCCGTCCGTTCGTCGGGCGATGCTTCACGTCCTCCTTGAAGCCACCCGATCAATTAGAGTTCAGGTGGCGGCACCACCGCAGAGGAACGTGACCAGAGCCAATCAGAAGATGAGCTTGCGGAATCGGGAGCTGCTCGTAATTACGAGACCAGTACGTAAATAGTCCAAACAATAGACCGCCTTCTAATTTGGCCAATGAGTTACGCTGTAACCCTGGAGAAGTCCTGTAATCAAGCAGTTTTTGAAGCTTACCGCTAAATCAGTAGCTCAGACGATCTGAACCACCAGAAAGGCGACAGGGAGCGTTGCGCAAACACTTGCAGCCATTGACCACGCCGCTTGCGCATTGTTCCGGATCGGCTTCAACACCTCCGCCGACGGATCACGATGTCGCCATTCCAGTATCCGCCGTCTCGCGTCACCAAGCATCTCTCTCACCACTGTTGCTACTGCCAATATGGCGTCGACGACCGAACCGGACGTGCCGCCCATGAACGTGATTGAAAAGATCTTGTGCCACCACGCCGTGGGGCTCTCGGCGCCGTTCGTGCGTGTGGGCGACGTCGTGTGCGTGCGCGCCGACTGGACAATTGCGAGTGAGCTCACGTTCCAGACCATGGACACGATGCACAAGTCCATTGGCCGTCCCAAGGTGCACCGTCCGGACCGCTTTTGGCTCGCAATCGACCACACGGTGGACCCGCGCGTGAACGACCAGCCCAAGCAAAAGGCGCTCATCCAGCTCTCGACCGACTTTGCTAAGGAACAGGGACTCACCGACTTTTGGGGTCCCAATACCACGATCATGCACACGGAGTTTGCACGCAAACGCGCGCAGCCCGGCCAGATTGTGATTGGCGCCGACTCGCACACGTGTTCGGCCGGCGGCATGGGTGCGTTCGCCGCCGGACTGGGTGCCGGCGACGTTGTCATGCCGCTCGTGACGGGCCAAACGTGGTTCAAGATCCCCGAGGTCGTGTACATTGAGTTTGTGGGCGAGCCGCAGTTTGGCATTGGTGGCAAAGACATTATCCTCTACATTCTCGGCGAGCTCAAGCGCAACACGGTCGCATTTGAACGCGCCGTGTTTTACGGCGGCTCGGGGCTCGCGTTCCTATCGGACGATGCGCGGTTTGCGATCGCCAACATGACGACCGAGTTTGGTGGCATTGCCGGCGTGTTTGAGGCCGACGAGATTGCACAGCGCGTGCTGGATTCAAGGGAATCCCACGCCGACGAGGCGCTTTTTTTTCGAGCCGATCCGGGCTGCAACTATGCCGCGCACCACGTGATTGATCTTGGTGCGATCCAGCCACTGATTGCGCTGTACCCGTCGCCCGACAACTGCGTGCCCGTGGGCGACAAGATCGGTATGAAACTGGACGGCGTCTTTATTGGCGCGTGCACGACGACCCAAGAAGATTTGATTTTTAGTGCCATGTTGCTCCAGCAAATGATGCTCGAGGGCAAACGTCCGTCGGCCCACGGCAACCGCCGCGTCACGCCCGGTAGTGTCGAGATCATTGCACGGCTTAAAGAGCTGGGATTCATTCGCGTGTTTGAAGAAGCAGGCTTTGCCGTCGGTATGCCGGCGTGCAGCTACTGCGTCGGCATTGGCGCTGACGTGGCCGGCGAAAACGAAGTGTGGCTCTCGAGCCAGAACCGCAACTTCCGCAACCGCATGGGCAAAGGATCCATTGGCAATCTGAGCTCGGCAGCGGTCGTCGCGGCCTCGAGCTTTGACATGGAAGTCACGGACCCGACGCCCTTTATTGAGCGGCTCAGTCGCGAAGACTTTGATCGGTACCGCAACTGGATTGGCCGCAAGGACGATACGGAAGGAACCGAAGGGGAATCTTCCAAGCGCGTCAAGACATTTGCCATCTCGGAGCCAAAGCCGATCTTGGCGGGTGCCGAACCGGATCCACAGGTCGCGGCCGAGCAGGCGGCCGTCGCGGCGCTCGAGTCGGCGCTGCCGCCGAAATTCACGGGCAAGGCGCAAGTGTTTGGCGACAATATCGACACGGACGCTGTGATCCCGGCGCAGTTCATGGGACTCACGCCGGCGTCGCCGCTGTGGCTTTCGCACTGCACGACCGAAGAAGAATTCCTCGGCGAAAAGTCGTTTGCGTACGTGCGCCCCGAGTTTGTACCCAAGGTCAAGGAAGGCTTCAACATTATCGTCGCGGGCCACGCGTTTGGCAGCGGCTCATCCCGCGAAGAGGCCGCGATTTGTCTCAAGGCCGTTGGCGTCAAGGCCGTGATTGCCAAGTCGTTTGCCTACATTTACGCGCGCAACCAGCCCAACAATGCGCTGCTGGGCATTGTCGTGACGGACGAAAAGTTCTACGAGCTCGCACAGGAGGGCGCCGAAGTCACGGTCGATCTGCGGAACCGGTCCGTGCAGGTCGGCGACCACCACGTCACGTTTACGCTCACGCGATTGGAAGAGAATTTCCTCAACGGCGGCGGCTTGAAGACGCTTTTCCAAAAGTACAAGGCCGATCTCTTCCGTGCGGCGATGCGCGGCAAGGCCCCGCAGGCCATCTCAACGCCCGACGTGGGCTGCGGCACGAGCGAAGGCGACGGCTGTGACACCAAGGGCGACATTGCGTGGTAGAGATGGAGACTAGAAAGAAACGATCTTCTATGAAATCTAATATTCACCTGAGATATCACACTTGGTATTATGGGATCCGATGACCATCATTCTGTTTTGGGGGGATCTAGATCTTGAAAGGCCGTGAGAGAGATCTTTCTGGACTGGACGACTGTGAGTATTTCCTCGCCATGTTCAAGGACGTGTTTCTGGGTAAATCTGGATTCCGCAGCAAGCACGTCAAGCCGCGCAGCGACGGCTTTAATGACGCGCGGCCCGTGCCATGCAGCGACAGTGAGGCGCAGACCGTCGGCACGCGCGCAGACGGCGAGTCCCAAACCGACGCCGCCACGACCTCCACGTCCAGTGCCAAGGGCAAAAGCGGTGCGTCGCCTGCCGAGATTGAGGCCGAGAACGTCGAGAAGACGCGCGCTTTTCTCGACAAAGTTGGCCCCGTGATGCTGCGTGAGATGAGCAAGAGCGCGACGCACAGCGGACTCTTTTTCGGGTTTGAAAAGCACTTGGAGGCATCGAGCGACACCGACATTACCAAGCTCCACACGCTGTGCTTTGACTTTGACACGTACTTTAAACCCCAAGCGCCGACAGCGACGGTGGCGACGAATGCGACAACAACGAACGCCAAGGCAGCGCAGGGACGAACCGCGACCAAACCGGCGGCGCGAGACGAAGACGACGAAGAAGACGACGACCTGGACGGCGGCAGAGGCAGCGGCGCGTCCAAGTCGCTCAAGCTGTCGTGCACAGGCGTGTCGTGGAATGCCACGGGCGCCATGGTCGGTGTCGCGTACGGCCGCTTTGACCACAGCGGCTGGTGCAACTACCGCTCGGCGCTGTGTCTCTGGCGCGTCTTCCAGTCGGACTTTAACGCCGCCAAGCCCCACACGGTGCTGGAGACCTCGGTAACGGCGCCCTTCGTTTTTTTTGTCGAATTTGAATTTGCTCTTTGACGCTGTGTGTGGTGTGGACTTTGTAGAGCGGACTCATGTGTGTGGCGTTCCACCCAAAGAATCCGTCGCTGGTCGCAGCCGGTTCGTTCAGCGGCGAAGTCTTGTTGTGGGACCTCAAAGCCGACGACTACCGATTCCACTCGTCGGGCATTGGCGAGTACTTTCACTGCGAGCCCGTGACCCAAGTCGCATGGGTCTACGACGTTAGCGAGGCCGAGTACAACATTGCGAGCGTCTCGGGCGACGGCAAAGTGCTCTACTGGCGGCTCAAAGACAAGCTCGCGTTCCCCGTCGAAGGGTACACGCTCCAAATGAGCAGTAGCAGCAGCAGCGAGTCGCCAAAGCTCACTAGCGATTCCTCGCAGGGGCGCGCACTCATTGTCGGTGGCAAGGCCGTCGCGTTCAGCGAGATGGAGCGTCCAAGTCGCGCCTTTGTCGCTGGCTCGGAGGGCGGCATGGTCGTGCGCTGCAACGCCAGCAGTGTGCTGCGGTCGTCCGACTTTAAAAAGTGGACCCCGGCGGCCGCGCGGCTCGTGTCCAACTTACCGCCTTTATCGCTCGCCGCCGTGCGGCGCCAGGTCGAAAAGTACGCGGCCGACAAGCACGTCAGGGGCATTTCGCTCGCGACCGTGTACGAGGCCAAGGTCGATCCGTACGTGCTGTATCCGAGCGCGAGCGACTTTGTGTTTGCGTCGCACGGCGGCCCCGTGTACGATCTGAGCTTGTCGCCGTTTTGCCGCGGCGTCTTTCTCTCGTCGTCGTCCGATGGCACAGTACGCGTGTACAGGACCCGAGAGCGTGCGCCGCTGCTCACGGTCGAAGTCACGCCAACGTCGTCATACTTGTACGCGGTCGCGTGGAGCCGCACGCGGCCCATGGTGTTTGCCGCGGCCGCCGAGGACGGCCACGTGTACATTTATGATCTCAAAGAGGACCGCACGGCGCCCGTGGCCGTGCTCAGCAGCGACACCAGCGGCACGAGTGCGTCGAAAGCATCGGCGGTCGAGAGGGGTGCGGTCAAAGCCAAGGCCGTGACTGCAGCATCGGCCTCGAACTTGCCGTCCATGTTCTCACTCGACTTTAATCCTCGCCAGCGCAACTTTTTTGTGGCCGGTGACGCACGTGGCCGTGCCCACATTTGGAAACTGTCGTGGCAGCTCGCCAATTTGCAGTCGGGCGAGGTCTCGCTGCTCGAGGCGCTCGAAGACCGCACGTGAGTTTCAAAAAGTTGGGAAAGGCGACTTGCTCATCCAAACGTTCGAGGTCGAAAATTATATCTTCGACCTGAACGCAAAATGCATCCCATTGTCGAGAAGGACGCGGTTGGTTGTTGTCATGATTGATGGGGCTGTGACATGTGACGAGCTCCTCAAATCAAAATTTCCGAAAAATTGGTTGTCATGTGCAACCACGCAAGTCCCTCTCTCAGAAAATTGAAAAATTTCACGACAGGACTGTCTCATACAACCAAATCTCCTAATACAGTAAGACGTGTCGCCGCCTTTGGGCGGACGAGCTCATTCGACAATTTGTCGTCTCGCGCGCAAGACTCTGGGCTCAAGCTCGAGAGAATCTGAGCCCTCCTTCCCCACAACCAAACCAACCCAACCCAAAACGAACCAAACCAAACCAAACCAAACCCACTCAGACCTGAGGGTGGACATAGTTCAGCGGCCTTTTGGTCGTCGGACATGTCTGCCCTCACCCGCAACAAACGGAAACGATGGCGCGTGCGAGGCTTTCTAATAGCTGAGGACCACCGCAGCCTGGCCCCCTCCACCCTCCGCCAAAGACTTGACCGTCCGAGGCAGAGGCCCCTTCACTCGAAAATAACAAAGACTCCTTACGCCAACGACTAACCCTCCGAGGCGGGAGGGGTGGGGGG
>JAADVC010000419.1:0-21503 GCA_023334575.1 Pythium volutum
GAACCCGGCGCGCTCTTGCTTGCCATTGTTGTTGATCATACAAAACCCCGTCGCCTGAACGTACGTCATGTCACGCGGTCGGACCATGGTCGCGAGGTATGGTGGTCGGCACGACCACTTGAGACCCGTGTATGTGTACGGGTCATCTTCGGTGGGGGCCGTGATATCGCACAGCGTCTTGTGGTCCATAAAGTTGTCGTGGATTGTGAGCGACCGCATCATCATGGCCTTCTCGGTCGGTGTCACGCCGCCATACATGGCGTCTTCGATGGATCCAATATACGAGCCGACACAGCGCAGTTTGGACTGTGGTTGCCACTCGGCCGACTGTTGGATCTCGCTTGCCGAGACGTACGGATTGGCGTTCGGGTACGCGGTCGCGTGGTGTTTTTTGCGGGACGCATAGATCTTGAAATGCTCTTTTTTCTTGAGCAGCTTCCACTCGTGGCTGTCAAACGCTGGCGCTTCGGGTGCACGCGCCAAGTACTTTTCGTACATGGCTATGGTATGGTCGCGCACACAATATGCGACTTGTGCGTACTCGGTGCGCTGCTCTTGCGTGAACTGGAGCGGCAATGGCGCCGCGAGGTGCGCGGGGAACATGGGGCTCGCTTCAGGAGAAGTGTCGACAACGGCGTAGGATGAATAGTGATGGCTCAACCAGAGACTATGGATGTAGGAGGCAGAAGAGCAGATAACTGTCGCTGACACTGTGAAGAAAGGCGCCACACCGGACCACACCGGACACACGATGGCGACAGAAGATCCCATGCGCTCTGGAACTTTGTGCACTGTAAAGAAGCTCCCTTGTTCTGAAAGTGGTCTTTCACCGCAGGAACCTTTTTCTGAGCAATAAATTTAGGAGGACAAAAGTGTATACTGTCTATCGGTACTGAGTAATACAGTACTTTATAATACTCCGCTCATGAAGTCCGTTTACAGAATTGTTCAACGGCGACACTCATTGCGGAACTGCACCTTGTCGTCTGAGCCCACCAACTGTGCTTGAACTGGGCGCGTGGCTCCGCAACTCGATTCGCTTCCCAGAATTCCAAAGCGAATTCGGGAGGAGGGGAGGTCGAGATGCGAATACTAACCACCATACTGTGCATAAACGGGTCAAGACGACCTGACATTCGTGTGCGGATGTTTCGGAGGTTTCTGGGCTGGGGAGTGAAAGAAGAATTGGTCTGGTTCTTATGTTTGCACTGGGAGTTTTTTGGGAAATGTGTTAAAATATTGTATCAATACTCTGTCAACAAGTTCCAACCATGCCAACTACTTCAAAAACCGAGCTAATCACGACCGCATATCGATGGTCCCCGGCATGAATTGCCCAAACGGGTCCACAGTGGATATTAGTAAAGCATGCTCGTTGTCGACATTACTAGTATGCAATTATCGAGAAAACGCTGTCGTTTTGGGAATCAATAGTAGAATGGGTATCAGCAAGGTGCGCGTGCTGCTCTTCTCATGAAACTGGATGTCGACACCACCTTGGTCGCCAGAAACGGGCCAAAATGTGGCTATTTTATGTATAGTTGATGGCAAAATCCTGAGAGTTTGCCTTGCCATGGGAACCCAAAGGCGTATGGCGCCGTTGATCATCGGCAGTTAATGCGAACGAGCCTTCTTGGACGGTCACAGTAAGCAACTATTAGGCTTAACGTATTGCGCCAGTTTAAGAGTCATATCCCTGGACTCAAAGTTTGATGGGTCATAAGTCAGCGACGATAACGAATTATGTTCCAGGGTTACCACCGTTCGCATCCGCAAGCGTGGAACTATTATGTCGTCCCAACTCGTAACGATCGTTTACAGAAGGTTAACGCCTCTCAAAGGGTTTTCCTGGAAAAAGACCAAATTCACGCTGAATCAGTTTAAGAGTCTCCAAATAGTATGGGATTCACTATGGTTTGTGAATTTATTTATAGAGGTAGGGTAGGGTTAGTTTTTGTATCAGTTTTCAAACAGGAAACTCGACTCTTAAACTGGTGCAAGACTCTTAAACTGGCGCAATACGTTACCGTCACTCGACTATCCACCAATCCGCAATCCGAAAGCCAAATAATGTACCGATTGCATGGTACATCACGGGTCGTCCCCAGGTCGAAGTTGGCAAGAATGATGATGGATTGAGCCAACGCAAATCGCCGGAACACTTCTGACGCGACGCGACGCGGGGCCAGGTTGTTCTCCAGAACCACTGACGCACAGTGCGTCATGTATTACTGTTCCAGCATTTCCCAGGGAGATGTGATATTCCTAGTTCTCCCAAATTCAATGCACAGGGACTCGCCCAATTCTATTTTCGTGATGGCGAGCACCAACAAGAGCAGGACGATGCAGTTTCCCTCGTTCCGGTAAACAGTAGATCTATAGGGCCATGGACACGCGTGCATCCGTCTCCATTGAACCTCCTGCCGGCGCGCCGCCCGCGCTACGCACTAAATCGCTTCGGCAGCAACGCGCGTCCAACGGTGCCGCCATCATCAAGAGTTACGTGCAGCAGTCGGAACAGCGCCGCGAGCAATCCAGGTTCCACGCGACGGGCCACACTCCACGGCAAGAGCATCCCCATGCATCTCTGTCTCCGCGCAGGCGACTGGACGAGCGATGGGAGGATGATACGAGGTCGCCACGATCGTTTGTGGCGATGGATTCAGCGCGCGACAACCAGCGACACCATGACCTGGCCGAGGACCCGCACGCGTTGGATGCGTTCTTCTCAGAACGGCGTGTTCGTCGTTCGCGGCGGCCATCCGTCGTGACGACGGGGCGTCAACCACCACCACCGTTTGGTGAAGGCTCCCACGGCAGTGGCGAGCAGTCTGGCGGCAACAACGGAGGCATGAAGCCTGTGCTGCGTCGACGGTTGCAAATGGAGACAATGTCCATGATCGCGTCACCTAGCACTGGTGGAGCTGCTGCCTCCGGTGTAACGAGTCCACCTGGCTACCGTCCAACCACAGCGCTGTTGGTGCCGCACCACCCACGCGCTCGGCACAATGTATGTGGCACAATTCATTTGTAAAGAGAGCGACGGGTTCTGATGTGCTTGGGTGTGGTGTTTGTGCTTTGTAGCTCGGAGCAAAACTGGATGCACTGGCCAAGAACTCGCTATGTGGTCGCCGCAAGGTCGTCCTCACGGGTGATGACAAGGCCGTCAAAAATCTCGCCCGCAACATCCCCCCGCGCCACGCGAGCGGGGCTGCAGTAGCGTCGAATAGTGAGCCGCACCATGGCAATGGCGGCGGAAGTAAAGAGGGAGCCGAGTCGGCGGCGGAATCCCGTGTCATGGCCGCGTTTCGTCAAAGTAAGTGGCTCGTCGACGAAGCCGAATGCTCAATGAGTCTGAACGGCTTTTGTGGATAGTTGTCCGGCTGTGGAGAGAACGCAAGCGAAGAGCCGAGGCCGCTGCGTTGAACCGCATGAACGGAAATGCCAGTGGCATTGCTACTGGCACGGGCCGCAACGGCAGCAAACTACGGAAAGACTTGACGGCCCAGCAGTCAAACGTCGTTGGAATCATCAGCAGGCGGCTCATTCGGGAGATTCCAGCGCTCAAGTTTTTCGACGAAGAGACCGAAACGCTACACCCACCCACGGCCGCAGTAAAGACAGCTATGACTGCGGCGGTTGCACCCGAACGAGCCAAACCTCGTGGCGTGTGCTACACACTCGATGCGTTCGGTTGCCGCAAGATCAAGATGCAGTCGTCCACGACCCTTGCCGTGCCGTCACGGCAGCCAGCGAGTTCTCTCAAACAGCAACAGACGGGCAGTGAAGAGCTCACGCTCGAAAAGGCCATGCACCGCAGTCTCCATCGCAAGTGCGTGAGCTATTGGTCCAACGCTGTCAGGTCGGAGCTGAGTGCTCACAGAACTTTGGTGTCTTTAGGATGGCACGCCGAATCAAATCTCGACGGCAATCGATTGTGCGGCTCGGTGACGAGTTTTCGAAGGCACGAAACGACCTCGCAATGAAGCTGCGCTCCCAATTGGGTACGTTGAATACATATGAATTTTGCTTGAAAAGTGGCGGTCTCATCCATCAGCTCTGCTTTGCTTTTGGTAGTCCTACAACAGGCTCAAATGGAGAAGATGTTTAGCAAGCGACTCACGCTACTCATGACGGACGACACGGCACTGCCGCCGTATATGGCCCAGAAAGAGCTTCACCTCGCGCGCGTGCGATGCCGAAAGGCGAACCTGCTTGAGAAATGCGAGACCTTGCGAGTGCTCGGGCTTGTACTCCGCCATGTCGAGGCAAGGGGCAACGCTAGCGGGCTCGAAGCGTCGACCGGCGAGTTGCATTTTCTGGATCTGTTCCGGTGTGTTGTTGAAGAAAACCACATACTCACACCAATCATATCGACCGCGATCCGACAGCATATGCGAAGCCAGGACCTGAAGCAGCCGCTGATCATGGTACGGACCTCGTGCGAGTGGTAGAATCGCTGGGAGAGAAGTACCTACCGGTATATTGATCAAAATGATGAACGTAATGGAACAGGAACTGTTCGAGATCCTCGACAGAGAAAAGCATGGAAAAGAGCAACCCGTGTGACGTGACCGGTGCATCAAACGTCTTCATGGCGACTACGACGGCCTACAAGTCTGGCTCACGCGTCAGTGTTTTCCTGGTTGCCGAGGCGAGAGGGGTCGTTGACGAAGACTCCGATCTGCTGGCGTCGATGTCTCCTGCAACTCGGCCGGATCCAACTCGGGCGTCTTCAGCTCGGCTGAATCGCCGGGTAAGAGTTCGCTGCACTCTTCTTGCTGTCGCTCACGGCGGTGGCGCACAACGACAAAGATGACGGACGCGATCGACGCAAAAGCTGCGCCAACTGATCCCACTACAGTGAGCCACACGGGCCAGCTCAGGTCTGAGAGATGGTGCTCCTCGTCCGCAGCGAGCAGGTTCGTGTCGGCTTGTAAATAAATGCCGTCGCAATTGCCGCCCTTTTGGTTGCGCGTCTGGAGTGAGTAGCAGTCGGGGATCTGGTTGTTCGTGATGGAAGCGCACATGCCCGAAGAAGTGGTTGTGGTGCTGAACAGGAACGTGCCCGCCGCCATATCCGACGCACGCGAGCCGTCAACCACGAAGCGGTACTGCGTCGCACTTTCCTTCCACGCGACCACGAGACGCCCACATTCGACGGCGCCGCACTGATGAAACTGTCGCACCGCCGCACAGTCGGCCGATTTGCACAGCGCGGGGTTCTTAAAGTGCACCCAATCGGCTTCCAAATTGGCATTGGCTTGCGCTAGAATCAGTAGCGAAAATGTACGAAAGCATTAGTGAGGGAACATTAAGAAATCCAAGCCAAGCACGAACGTACTGGTCAACGCGTGGGTGCGGGCACACTTGTGGAACCGCTGCTCGATGGCCTCGTCACCAATGCAGCGCTTGCGACTGCGCGCCTGGAAGATCTTCTGGCACCCGAGCACGAGACTCGCACAGCGCTTGCCGTCGGCACATGCGCAGTCGCTGTCGTTACAGAACACATCGTCCACTTGAATCTTGCCGTCTGCGTTGCACACGGCAAGCGGCGGCTCGGTCACGGTTTCCTTGCGCAGCTCCGACTTGTCGGCGCTCAGTGCCTGAACACTCGTTTCCTTCATCGCCTCTTCTTCCACGGAGCAGTTCCACGCCGTGTAGCGACAGAACGAGCACGCGGCGGACGTGCCCGGGAGTACCACGGTGGTCGCGACTGCGGAGAGCGCTGTCATCGCTAGAAGCCCCCTTGCGCGCATTTTCCGACGTGTGTGGATAGCTTGTTTCCTCGCTATTTAATTGGGACGAACAGAATGAGTAGCTGCTGGCTTGTTATCGCGTGAGGCGCTGGCGAAAAATGGTGCGTCGCGGGGATTGCTTCTCCGAAATGTGATCCTCGCTGTTGTGTCGCACGCACTGTGCACGCTGATCCGGAAAGGAAACAACAGCTGAAACTGGGCCGTAATAGTAGCCTTGCGCACATAGTGGGTCTGAACTAAGTTCGGTTTCCTTTTTTTGGCGTTTCGCTGGAAGCTTGCCAACGTGCCAGCCAGACAGACCACCATGAGTGCTGCTGCGGCGTTTCGGCGCCGCGATGTGAACGCGTCCGACGCCATCGCGGAGGTGCTCCACCCAAATATGGGGTTTAGGTACGTCTTTGATACATCGTCTGGCAAAATTTGGGCGGCCACGACTGACTGTGGGCTTGGTAAATTGCCTTGCAAAGGGAGAAGCTTCGACGTCGAGGCGTAGAGCCAAAGAACTATGAACGCGCCAATCGCCTGCTCCTAAAGAAGCAGCAAGCTGAGCAACGACAGCGCAAGTTAGCGGAGGTGTGTTATGCATTGAGTCTTGATGAGTGTTTGGTCGCGTGGCTTATGTTGGACTGTGTTAAATGTGCTCGGAAGGCTGCAGTACGCCCGGAAGCATTCAAGCTGTCCAAGTTCAAGTCGGTGCAGCCGCGAGTGTTTCAAGAAAAGGTAGAGCAAGATCTGACGTTCACGTGCACATGCAGTTCCAAAAACTCACAGAGATTCGCGTGTTGACGAATAGACTCGCGTTGACGAAGAGGGATTGCCGCGACGACACGATTTCCTGCGACGTGAGACATCCGCTTCGTCGGTGCCCAAGAAGAAAACTGCAGACACAATCCTAACAGCGCGACCGACTGCATCGTCCACTACGGCGCGAGCTACTATCGCGAGTGCCGGACCAAGGTTGTCGACCGACCGAACGAAAAAGCGGCCGCAGGTGAAGCCCCCGATCCCATCCAGGGAGGAACTCGAGGCACTCAACGAACAGCTCGCCAAGCTCGTACGTTCGCGATTGACGCACGACCATAGTCTCTCCTTTGAGTCTCACGATTTATTGTGCATATCTTTTGTATATGTAGCACCACAAGGATGCACCCGATTTTGTGACGAACAATGCGTGGGAGATCATCAAGGCGTCACCCGCGCGACCGTTTGAAGGCGACAGCGGAGCCCATTCCAAGCACGACTCCTTTGGACGCATCCCGGAGTATCTAATACAGCGCAAAGAGCAGTGGGCGCGCGATGAACAAGAGCGGCGACGCAACATGCCCGATCCGGATTGTCCGCCTGGCATGATGCGGCTCGATGAAGAAGAACGCGTCCGTACACTCGGCGTGCTCACACAAAGCCTCGAGCAGGCGCAGTGTCAGGTGAGCCGATTGCCCCTGCGCATCGAGACGCTTCGTCAAATCCGTCGCAAGGATGAGCTGCTCGCACGGCTTCAAGAGATCGAGGACGCCATCCAAGTCTTTAGTAAGCCCAAGGTATACGTCGCGAAACCCGTATCAACGACAACGACAGAGTCGCCCATGAAAAAGGAGGCAGTAGTGAGCCATCGACGCTTCCGGCGGCCTAGTCAAAGCAATGCCATGGCCGCATAGTAGAGAATAAAAAGGCGATATCATATTCACAGCCAACGAGCGAGTGGCTCTTTGGCTCGCAACACTATCCGGCTTGTTTACTGATCACTGTTCATTGAGCTTGGAAAAGAAGGTCTTCACGTCGTCGGTGTCGAGCGAATCGAACGTCTCTTCATCGATTGTCGCCTTCTTGCTGGCCTTGAGCTTGAGATTATAGCGATGCCACTCGGAGCGAAAGTGTTCGCGGTACTGCTGCACGTCGTCACCAAAGTCGCCACCGCACGTGCTGCACTGTTTGCCCTTCTTGGCGCCGCCCGACGCCGCCGGCGAGGGTGCCGCATCCGCTGGTGCTACCGTTGTTGTCGTCTGCGTAGCTTCCGCAGTCACGCCGAGACGTCCAATCTTCTGTGTGATCTCATCATCAATGCTGTGTTCGCCCTCGCGGTGAAAGTTGAGGTCGATCACTTCGAGCGAGCCAGAGCCCTGCGAGTGTTCCTGCAAGAGCGACTCGACGACGCGGTACGAGCCCGGTGCGATCAGCATGATGATCCGCGCTGGCTCACCCCACGATTCCTGCTCAATCTCGGCCTCTTCCTTGAGCAGAGCGGCCTTGATCTTCTTGGCGGCGGCGGCCGGTGCGACAATCTGGATCTTCATCTTGGCGCGCGCGATCGGAAGGTGGGCCTGCAGACGCTTGATCACTTCAAGCGCCTGTTGCTTGGCACTGCGGTTGGGAATTACGGCGTAGTGCATCTCCTTCATCGCGCGTTCAATCACGCTAAACTGGAGCGAGACAGACAAGTCAGCACCATCTTCAACTACTTCGAAGTATGTCTCAAGAAAAGAAAGAAGACAACTGTACCGGATACGGGCGGTTTGAATCTGGGTTCACGCACTTGTCCGCGACGATCGTCGCGATATCCTTGTACATGCTGCCGTTGTGACATAATTTCACATCTGAGCTCACCCTATCTATCGATGATTGCCATGTTCCCAAACTTACTTTTCGACTTGCGCTTTGCGCTCGCCCTCTGAGACTTGGAGCTCGCCCTGTTCGAGGATCAAGCGGCAGGCCTCTTCCTCGTCTTTGACACCAAATACTTTGGTCCAGTCTTTGAACTTGGCAAACTTTCCCTTCGACACGTTCTCATAGACCTTGGCGATCTGGAGCACTTCACCAATGTCTTCTTCGACGCCGTTGCGCCAGTTCTGGACCTTGTTTTTGTAGCACGCGATCTCAAAGCGCTTGCCGTCCCGCTTGATGCGCACGGTCGCGACATTCGTCATGAGCACTTTGCCCACGGGCTGCGAGATGCGCAACGCCATGGCCTCTGCTCCTGCTGCTTGCTCGCTTTTCGTTGCCTGTTCTCGCCATCTTCATCACCAAAAACGCTGCGGCCATCATTTCTGCCAATGATCAATCAATGTTCGCGGATTCTTCGATGTGGCAAATCAGCTTAGTCTACGAAGACGAGACCATCACTCGTGTCCGATGCTAATGACGTGCTGAAAGTGATGGTCGGGAGTCGTCAAGAGTGACTGTCTTCCTGCGAGTGATTGTCCTCGTGAGAGTGACATGTCCATCCTTCAAGAGTGATGGTGGTTCAGTGATCGTCGAGTTGTTTTACCGCCGTGGAGTCGTCGCCGAAAGCCGGTCGGATGGAATCAGCACGGAAATGGATACAAGTCGCTGAACACTTGAAGCGAACTGCGTCACGAGGCGACGTGCCGACCGTCGGCCCGACGCGCCTCGCGTTCTCCCTTTCTTTCGAAGCTTATCCGATACGACGCGCCCCAGCTGCTGCAGAGTCGGCGTGAGTGTACCGCCTCGCGTGCGATTTCTCGCGAAGCGAAAGCAAGGGAAGTCTCACATCCGCACATCGTGTTCTGCTCAGGTGATCTATCAGGGAGATTTCATGATCACCTGGATTTGCTGGCAGAGAGTATGGATGAAGTGGACTTCCAGTTCCCAAAAGTCAATCGCCCAATTGAGGAACCCGCTGGTTGCTGCTGACTGCGCGGTCGTCCAAGTAGATTTCTACCGGGTGGGTGAACTCAGGTGAGTACATGAGTTCACCCAGGAGTGTATTTCCGGTCTGCTGCACAGCTTCAAGAGACTTTCGCGCTGTGAATAACAAAAACACATCACATTCGTACTCCAAGGTTTGTTTGCAAATCCTGCCCCTTGATCCAACGGACAGGATTTGTGAAAACATCCGAAAAAGCCCATGGGACGACAAGTCGATTCTTTGCCGCGAGAAAGTCGACGATGATTTTATAGAGATCAGGAAGTAGCTGCAAGAAACCAGGTCAGGTGGAAAGCGTATAATCAATCATCCACATCGCGCAAGGCAGAGAAAATTCGCAAGGCCCAAGAGTCACGCATGATGTACCAGAATCTCGCAGCAGTTACAGCATATCGCACCGTGTTTGGGATAGACATGATGATGCGGGATTTCTGCTGTACATGTATTAATATGCTGTATCGGATTATATCCTGCAGTCCCCAGCCAAAGCGAAACAAACTGGTTGGCGACATCTGCGATGGCCAATTTCTGACCAAGACATGAAAAATCCACTGCAAGTGGCTCAGGATCCCGTCTCTTGAAACAAGAGTCTTGTCCAATCACGTTCGAAGACTACAACCTTTCCACAGAAACGTGATCATCATTCTCAGAACGTTTCAGTGGTGTTCTCTCTTAAAGTTTTCACTTGCAGGATTTTCTGATGGAGACCTTGGTGTTCTTTCCCAGAGTGATGGTCACGCGAGAAAAACCACGCAAATGGTACCTTGTGGGCTTGATGGATAGCTGTGTGACACAGTTGATTTGGTTATATTTTGAAAAACCCGAACCCTTCAACAAGTCAATGGATTTTCGTTGGGCTGTGCGGTCAAGAACCATGCGTGTCGCTGGGTCCATGGTTCCACTGGAAACATTGCACATGGAGCTCGCCACAACGATGGCCCGTCACTTGCACGCAACACTAAAACCAATCAAACAAAAAACCCAGTGTTGTCCTGAACCACTGGCTCTTCTCTCTCGAACCAACAGTCTGTTTATGCAGAGCAGTCGCTCTGTCTTGTTGTGGGACCTCCAGGAATTTTATTGGTTCGCTGGGTCGTTGGTTCGTTGGCCGCCCGACTCTCTCTCTTGCACAGCCGAGTTGGTTGTTCGCGTCGACGCCAACAATTCATTTCCAACATTTCCCTCCACCACTCACACTCTCCACCATACCACACAGTACAGTATGAGCTCCTGCATCATGCCGGCTTCGCTTCCGCTCCCGTCTCTGGCGGCGCCTGTGCCTTGTGCGCGACGCTCGCTGAAGCGTCCGCTCGCTGCCACGGCCCCTGAGGACGCCATGAGCCTTGACCGTATCCTCAAGGCCCACAAGCGGTCCACGGCTGACTCGCCCCGCGCCATGACCTTCCACTCCGAGGCGCCCATTGCGACCAAGCTGTACGCGGCCTCGTGGCCCAAAATCTCGACCGCCGTGACGGTTCAGAACGCCATTTCCTTTTTACGCGACTCGCGCCAGCACGCACTCGTGCTGCTCACGCAGAACCAGTGGCAGCGCGCGCTCAGCGTGCTCGACAAGGTCGAACGCGCCAACGACATCGTCGCGCGCCAGCGCCGCAAGGTCGTGCTCGAACAGGCCAACGCCTCGCGCGTGTGCGTCGAATCCGCCGAGGCGCGTACGTACAAGGTGCGCTTTCACGACGAAGTGCAAGTGGCCTGCGCCATTGAGGCCGATCGCTCGCCCGCCAAAGTGCCCGGGTTTGTCAAGGAAGAGATCCTTATTCTGCGCGCGTCGCGCCCAATTCCCCAGGAGAACTACTCCGAATTTTGGAACTAAAACGATGTGTACAACCAAGCACCACCTATTTAATTACCTAATTGATCCACATCAAAATTCCTAGTAAATGTTGGACCTGCTCAGCCCATTACCATTGGTCATCCTTATTTCCTTGTGCACGACAGCGGATCTCTAATTGATCACCGACCAGTCACGACGATCTTGGACTTGAGCACCTCGGGCAGCTGCGAGACGACAAGCTCATGGATCTCCCCAGGTGCATAGCGTGCGGACGTGTGGATCAATACAAGCGACTGGATCTGCTCAAACAGGTGCGCTTGATCTATCAGCTGTGGAAAGACCAGCGGATCCCCACAAAATCAGCACGATCAGCACCTTTGCGCCATATTGACCAATTTCTGGCTCCTACATGCATGCGCACCTGCTGGAGATGGATATGGCCGCGTGACGTTGCGTCGCTGCATGTCTTCTTGGTGTCGACAAACGTGGCCTCAAGACGGGAACATCAACACATGCAACAATCAGACACCCAGCAAAGTAGTATCCACCAAGCCACCCACCAGCCACCCAGCGACTGGACGTTTACCTCGGTGATGAGCGCTTTCACGCGCAGTAAGTCGCCAAAGCCACGCTCTTCAGCGTGTGTGAAGGCTTCGATGGTCGTATCTCCCGTGTACGCGATCTCGGGGCTCAGTTCCTCGGACGTCACGCTTTCGCCTGCCTTCTTCAGCGCGGCGATCTCGGCGCCGTCTTTCCCCACGAGATCATTTCGAAGCCGGTGGCGCTTGGCGTAGAGGATGTAGCCCAGGCTCGGCACACGGTGGCAAGTCGGAAACGCCTTGACGACCCATTTCGCGCCAATGTGGATCTCGTCGAACGGCATCACAGGGATGATCGTCGCCGGAATGAGGTCCTGTTCGCGAATCAAGCAAGTGAGCGACCGCGCAATACGCGGCTGACATGTGGCAGCTCAGTGTGTACCTCCTGCATGGCCGAGAAGCTATCCATGATGGTCTGCATGTGCGGCACAAGATGGGCGGGCGCGTAGTACTTGGCCGGCGCATTCTTTTGGAGCGCGCGGCGGCCAGCGTGGGCTGCAAACGCCGCAATGTGGTCAATGTGGCCGTGCGTGATGAACACGTGGGACTTGTTCACGACGCGTCCAAAGCACACGCCAATGTCGAACGCAATATCCACTGACTCGACATAGCAGCACGACTGGACGCCCGCCAGCGCGCGCACGTGGAGCAAGTAGCCGCCCGCCTTCACGCCACGTTCCATTTCGCCAGACATGGGAGACACTATGATGCGTCATACTCCCCGAGAGAGTGACAATCCGGATTCCCCGTCTCGTATACTTTACTTGACACCTACTAAACTATACAGCTCTATACACTACTCTGAATGCAAAAGTGATGGGCTACTGGTTGTGTGGGTGAGCTGCTGGCCGACACATTTTGCATGCATGGTGCCTGCACATCACTGGTTGCGCAGAGGGCATGTCCAATGCGACACACAGCGGGCACTCCATATCCACACAGACAGCAAGGCCGTGGACACTGCCGCTTTTCTCTTTCTGAAGACGCATACCAACGACACGCGCGCATTGGCAGATCGCTCACGTACTGTAGCTCCTCGATCCTCCGTGCCCGAATCGCGCAGTGTTGACCAATGGCTGCACTGGAACTCAAGCGCAAGGCGCTCGTCGTCGTCGTGCTGGTATCGGACTTGCTCTTCACTGGGCTCATCTTTGGCTGGGCGCCGCTGCTGCTCATGCTCCAAGACGAGCAGCAGTACGGCGAGCTGTGCGAGGCCAACGGAGAAGACACGCCCTGTGTCGACCAAGAAAACAAGCTCGACCTCATGTTTGCGGCCGCCTCGGTCGCGGCCAACATTGGCGCGCTGCCCATCGGCATGTTTCTCGACTACTGCGGCCCCAAGGTCGCCATCACGCTCGCGGCGCTGCTCGAGATCAGCGGGCTCGTGCTCATGGCGCTCGCCGACTCGCAGCAGTTTGACGTGTTCGTGCCGGCGTATGTGCTGCTCGCGTTTGGCGGGAGTGTCACCATGATGAGCTCGTTCCCCGCGAGCTTTCTCATCATGAAGTACCAGACAGCGATCCTGGCCGCGATCAGCTGCCTCTTTGACGGCAGCAGCGCCGTCTTTTTGGTGCTCTACTCGATTCGAGACAACTATGGTGTGGAGCGGCGCGAGCTGTTTCTGTCGCTCGCGGTCGGCGCTGCCTGCGTTTATGTCGTCTTGATTGCACTCTGGCACGTGAACGAAAAGGCGCTTTTGGATGATGACGAGGACCTTGTGGAGCCAGAGGAAGAGCGGCATTTGCTGCCCGCGTTTGATCGCATTGAATCGGACGAATACAGCGCGACTAGTGACGTGCGCCAGGCTCAGCGCCACAAGACCAAAGGATTATTGCTCGTCGACCAGCCATTTCGCAAGCAAGTGTTCACGTTTGAGTACGGCTTCATTCTCACGTTTGCCGTCGTGCACGTGCTGCGTGCCAACGTCTTTATCGGCACGACCAACAAACTGCTGGAAAACTATGGCGACCAAGGGTTTGGATACCTGTACACCAAGATCTTCAGCTTTGTGCTGCCGCTCGGGTTTCTGTTCGTGCCAGGAATCGATTACATCGTCGAGAAAAAAGGACTGAGCGTCTCTCTCGTCGTGACCAACTCGCTGGGCGTCATCTACAACGCGATGCTGCTCGTGCCCAGCCTCACGCTGCAGTGTCTCACGTTCTTTGTCTTCACGGGCTTCCGCGCGTTTCTCTACGCGGTCATGTCGGCGTTCACGGCCAAGACCTTTGGCCTCAAAAACCTCGGCACATTGTCGGGCCTCATGTTCACGATGAGCTCGCTCGTGAGTCTGTTCGAATACCCGGCCGTGACGCTGTCGAACACCTACTTTGATGGCGACCTCACGCTCGTGAGCAGCGTCTGCTTGCTGCTATGCGTTGTGCTCTTTCCCTACACGGAGTGCTACCGCGCCTGCGAACGCCGGCGGCTCGGCAAGCTGCGTTTCCTCCACGCCTCGTCGCGGATCGATCCCGAGTTTAGCCCCGTGGGCCACGGCATGGCGTACCTGCGGTCTCCGTACCATGGGAAATCGCCCGCACGGTTTGCGCGCTCCCCCGCTGTCGTCAACTCCACCAAATAGACGGAATAGTCCGATACTGACTGACGTACAGTCCCTGAATGTCAACTTGATTGATGCCTTTCTGTAGTGTACCCATATCTTTGCAGACACCAACTTGTTGTCCCGTGTTTGCACTCTAAATTCGGGACCACTCGGAACCACTGACTTGCTTATCTTCGGGACCTCCTTAGAGCCAATGGAGCTCTTCGTTTTTGGAGTCTGGTCCCCCTCAACCACATCCATCGCCAACACCAAACAAGCAGGAGATTGGAGACACCATGGCGAGTCGATTCTGGGCCGAAGGCTCGTCGTCGGAAGAGGAGAGCGACCGCTCGAGCGACTCGGAGGTCGAGGTCTCGCACCAGCAGCAGGCCCGCGCGGCGTCGCGCTGGGCAGTCGAATCGGACTCGGACAGCGACGAGGCCGTGCGCGTGGTCAAGTCGGCCAAGGACAAGGCGTTTGACAATATTGAAAAGGCCTGCACGGCCATCAAGAACCACATTAAGATTAACGACTGGACCAAGATCCTCGCCGAGTTTGATGCGCTGCTCAAGCACCTCGACAAGGCCAAGACGGTGCTCCAGGCGCAGGGCAGCCCAACGTTTTACGTGCGCGCAATGGTGACGCTCGACGATTTCCTCCACGAAAAGGTCAAGAACAAGGCCGACCAAAAGAAAATGAGCAAGGAAAACACCAAGGCGCTTATTCGTATGAAGGGCAAGCTCAAGAAGCACTTTGAAGGTTCGCTCCAGAGCGAGGTCGACAAGTTCCGTGCGAACCCGGTCGAGAGCTCGGCGTCTGAGGCCTCGAGCGACGAGTCGAGCGACGACGACTCGGACGACGATTCCGACGACGATTCCGATGACGACGATGACTCGGACGACAAGTCGGAAAAGGACTCGGACGATGATGATGATGACGATGACGACGATGATGACGACAATGATGCCAAGGCCAAGGCCAAGGCCGCCAAGGACTCGGACGACGACTCGTGGCCGAGCGAAGAAGACTCGTCGGATTCGTCCGACTCGGAAGACGACGGCCAGCTCAAGGGCCGTGCCAAGTGGCTCAAGCAGGCACCCGTCGCCGGCAAGAAGACGGTCAAGGGCCCCAAGATTCGCGTTGGGCCACGCGCCGAAAAAGTGCGTCGCGACAGCGTCGAGCTCTCGAAGAAACCGGTTGAAGAAGAGCTCAAGCTTTCGCACTCGCAATTCGATCGCCGCATTAAGGAGATTGTCGCGCAGCGCGGCAAGCGCGGCGTTGAACTCCACGAGCAGCTCGCGACGCTGCGCAAGCTCGCCAACTACTCGCGCCGCCTCGGTCCGGCGCGCCAGGTCATTGCCTACATGTACATTTTGGGCGCACAAATGTTTGACGCGTCCAACAAGATTGATCGCGTCATGCCAGCGGCCCAGTGGAAGTCGGCGCGCAACGATCTGTCGACGATTGTCTCGCTGCTGGAAAAGAACCCGGGTTTTACGATCACGCCATTGTCGACGGAAGACCAGGCCGATTTGGTGCGTGCAGGCAAGGAAGGTGCGAGCGCGGCCGTGCTCGCGGCCGAGGCCGACGAAGAAGACGCGTCGTTTGTCGATACGCTTCCGCAGGCTGGCGAAAAGGGACCGATCAAGGTCTCTGGCGACCTTGCGGCCTTTGTCGAGCGGCTCTCGGAAGAGTACAACAAGAGCCTCCAGCAAACGGACCCGCACACGAGCGAGTACATTGGCCGGCTCTTTGACGAGGGCTTGCTCATTGACGTGGCCCACCAAGTGCAAAACTACTATGGCCGCAAGAAGGACTATGTGCGCGCGTCGACAGTCGCACTGATCCGCGCCGAGCTCATTTACTACAAGCACGAGTCGATCGCGATCGCGCTCCACGAGGCGCAGGCCAAGCGCCGCGTGTACGGCGACCCGGCCATGCTCCACCCGGCCTGCAACTCGACGCTCGCCAAGACGACGCCGATCGCCGAGTACAATGCCGCGACCATGCACCCGGGCGCGCTCGCCGGCCAGCCCACGGTCACGGTCACGCCGCTGGACGCGGAAAAGGACCTCAAGGACGTGTGTCTCTTTGTGTTTCGCCACGCCGACAACCGTGCCAAGACGCGCGCCATGCTGTGCCGCATTTACCACCACGCACTCCACGACCGGTTCCACGAGGCGCGCGATTTGCTGCTCATGTCGCACATTCAAGACAATATCACGGACGCCGATGTCGCGACGCAAATTTTGTTTAACCGCATGATGGCACAGCTCGGCTTGTGTGCGTTCCGCATTGGTCTCATTTGGGAGGCCCACGCGTGCTTGTCGGAAATTTGCACGGGCTCGCGCACCAAGGAATTGCTCGCGCAGGGCATGCAGTCGTTCCGTTTCCAGGAGCGCGACCCCGAGCAGGAGCGGCTCGAAAAGCGTCGCCAGGTACCGTACCACATGCACATTAACCTCGATTTGCTCGAGACGTGCCACCTTGTGGGTGCCATGCTGCTGGAAGTGCCCAACATGGTGAACACGCGCGTCTCGGACCGCAAGCGCGTCGTGTCGAAGGCGTTCCGCAAGCTGCTCGAGTTTCACGAGCGGCTCGTGTTTGAAGGCCCACCGGAGAATCCGCGCGACCACGTGGTCGCGGCCGCCAAGGCATTGGCGCAGGGCTCGTGGCAGCAGTGCGCCGACTGGATCTTGGGCTTGACCGTGTGGGAACTGTTTCCCGGTCCGAATGTCTCTGGCCGTGTCAAGGACATGGTGCGCCAGAAGATCCAGGTCGAGGCACTGCGTACGTACTTGCTCGCGTTTAGTGAAGAGTACGACTCGGTGTCGCTCGCGCGGCTCACGGAAATGTTTAGCCTGGATGCGACAACGGTCCACAGCGTCGTGTCCAAGATGATGATTAATGAAGAGCTCCAGGGCGCGTGGGACCAGTCGTCGCAGTCGATTGTGCTCCACCAAAATGGCCGCTCGCACTTGCACACGCTCGCGCTCCAGTACTCGGACAAGCTCGCAACCATTGTGGAAAACAATGAACGCATGATGGACTTGCGCTCGGGTTCGGCCAAGGACGACTGGAACAATCGCCGCGGCGGCGACGGCGGCAACCGGCGCCAAGGAGGCGGTGACGGCCGCGACGGCAACCGCCGTTTCCAAGGGGGCGGAGGCGGCCGTGGGGGCCGTGGCGGTGGCGATCGCAGCTTCCGTCCGCACGGCGGTGGCCGTGGTGGCGGCGGTGGAGAAGGAAGAAGAGGCGGACGTGGTGGAGGTGGTCGTGGTGGCCGTGGCGGTGGCGGTGGCGGCCATCGCGACTAGTCGAACGCGTCTATTTGCCTGTCGCCAATGGCCAGGCGCGCGTAGGAAATGCCAGTCGTAGTACCGGTAGTTGAAGGTCTCATGTGTCGCTCGTTGTGGAACCAACGCAGTAGTAAGTACCGTATCCGAAAACGAGCGATCCGCATGGAAAAACAAGAAATGTCTTGTTGCTTTTTTGTGACTCGTTGATGCTTTTGTAAAGTCCTGTGGTTGCTGTGCCTTTCACCTCATTGTTTTCTTACCACTACGCGTCGGCAACGACAGCGGCAGCCGTGTCCGTCACCGTGGCCGTGGGCTTGCCGTCGCCACGACCGCTCTCGCCTCGTCCTCGTCCACGACCACGCCCGCGGCCTCGTCCACTCCGGCCACTCCTGCCTCCACGGCCGCCGCCGCCATTCTCTCCGTCGTCACCACCAGCCGCGTCACCCGTCGTCTCGACCGTGCGGTCCGCTGCCGTCTTGCTGACGTCGGCAGCGGCGGCGTCGTCTCCGACCGATTTCTTTTTCCGCGGCGCGCGCTTCTTGGGGACGACCGCATCGTCATCCTTGGTTTCCATTGCGTCGACCTTCTCCACTGCCTTGCCTTCATCCTCGCCGTCGCCTCGTCCGCCACGTCCCCGCCCTCCGCGACCACGGCCACTGCGGCCACTTCGCTTGCTGTTGCCGCCACCACGCGACGGCTTGGCGCCCGACTCCTTCGTGTCTTCGGCCGACTCTTGCTTGTCCTCGTCACGGTCCGACTGCACACCTTCAGCAGTCGCCGCCGCCACACCACTCGCTGCCGCTGCCGCATGCGCTTGCTTCTTGGGTCGGTCTTTCTTGGTCTTTTTGCCGCCGTCGCCCTTGGGCTGGCGCTTGGGCTTCTCGGGCAAATCCTTTTCATCGACTTGCGCGCTCACAAGCTCGGGTGCGATCGGCGGCTGGTACCCCGGGTCACTCGTGTCCATGGACTCGAGCGAGAGCGTAATCACAATACTAGGCAAGCGCCGCTTCTGCTCGACGCGGTCAAGTCCTTCTTCCAACGGCTCGTACACGTCAAGCGTCTCAATGGATCCAATCTGCGTGATCTGGTGGAGCCCAACGACGCGGTGCTTAAGCACTTCGGCGACCGTCACGGCCTTGCTGATCGCGTACCCCATGGCCTTGATCACGAGCGTCTTTTCCTGCTTGTCCTAATGCGGTATTTACCAAGGGTCAACTTCAACCCACTACTGTCGCTCCTAGAGAAGCTCTTTTTAGTATCGTACCTGGAGAAGCCCGTGCGCGTACGTGACGTAGCTGCGCACAGCGCCCTGCTGCGTGATGCGCACTTCATTGGGCTCGGCGGGCGTCGCATCGTCATCCCGCTTCTCCTTCTCCACGCGCCTGTACTTGTCCATGGGATATTCTGCGGTTTGCGTAAGATTGTTGGAAAATGGAAGGAACAAAAGTGAAGGCAACCAAACAAACCAACAGATGGACGGGGCAAAGATATTCTCGAAAAGTAACAGTATGAAGTAACGTTAAGTGTACGTGCTACTTCAGAAATGGACTTCGGGCACAGCCACTTCAACCCCGTCGCCCAAATGGATCACTTTTTTGGGAGAGCATGGTGAGCATAGCGATTGGACCGTGGCCGTGTCGGAGGAGTTCGCGGCGGGACTCAGTGGCGCGTCGGTCTGGAGAAAGAGACAGATTTGCTGGAGCTTGGCGTCGCTTTCGCGCTTGTCGCGCATGACGCTCGAGTAGTCTTCCTGGAGCTTGACGCTGTTGGCGCGTGCCTTGAGCAGCACAGCGTTGAGCTTGACGAGCTCGTGCTGCATGGTCGTCTCCTCGGCCATGACGTACTGGGTCTCCTCTAGATAGAAGAGGGAAGATACAGTGAGGGGAGACGGAGATCAGCATGTTGGGGAATCGGTACCTCTGGTCGCGGCCAGATCACGCCGTGCATTCGCGAGTGCCTTTTGCAGTCCGCGCACGGCCGACTCGTGGCCGCCAATCTCGACGAGCCGCTTCTGGGCCTTGATTTTCTCCATAATGGCGTCGTTTTCCGACTTTTCGACGAGTTCTTCGTCCAGTTCGAGCTCTTTGCGGCGCACGCGCTGCGTGCACGCGTCGATTGTGAGGTCCTCGATCGCGTGCTGTGCGTCGCGGATCTCTTGGCGGGTCATATCGAGCTGCTGCTGGAAGTCGCGCATATCGTCCCGTGCTGTCGCAATGCGCAGCGCATACTCGACGCGCTCGTGCACTTCCATTTTTCTCACTTCTACTATTTCCTCCCGTGAGTAGTTGTTTACCCTTCCACTAAGTTCGCACTTGAAGTTGCCATGCCTTCGAAAGGTCGTTTTGGGATGAGATCCGTTGCATCTAGGGATCGAGATCCATGGAAAAATGACCAACAACACCCAATGGCCGTGAGCCATGAGCATACTGAGAGGAGAGCGACTTCTCGTTTCTCCACGTCGGGCTCACTTTTGCTTCTGCGGCCTAAGCGTCGTTTCCCACACCCCACTAACCAGTGTCGCCCACACACACAAAACCACCACGTACAACATGAAGCTCTCGCTGTGGCTCCGCTCCGTGGCGCTCGCTGCCACCGCCGTCGTGTTGCTGGCCTCGCCTGCCGCCACCGCCACGGACGCTGGTTGCAAGTGCAAGCGCACGATGAAGGGCCGCGAGCACTTGCACCCGCGTGTCGCTAGGACAGCGCCTCTCACACTGTCGCTCCAAGACGAACAAGACAAGCGCGCAATGCCGCAGCATCTCGACTGGTGCGAGCGCGGCTTTTGCGTGCCGTCGTGGAACCAGCACATTCCACAGTACTGCGGTTCGTGCTTTGCGCACGGCGCCATGTCGAGCGCGCAGGACCGCATCAAGATTCTCAACATTAAGCGCGGCTTCCAGGGCGCCGACGTCATGCTGGGTCGCCAGAGCTTTCTCAACTGCGCGCCGGGCCATGGGCTTTCGGACGGCTGCGACGGCGGCGAGGCTGCTGACGTCTACGAGTTTATGCAGCGTTACGGCCTCCCGGACGAGTCGTGCTTGCCGTACAATGCGACCGACCACACAAAATTCAAGGCCACGAACGGCACGTGCCCGCCCGAAGGATACTGCATGAAGTACGTATTAGGACTAGTAAGTCGTGGGCGGGTCTGAGTCAGATCAACTGACGTGGTGTGGTAATCTCTCTCTCTCTCTCTTTCTCTCAGCTGCATGTACACGCCGGCGAGCCCGCACGTCGCGCAGTGCTTCCCCGTTACCAAGATGGTGCGGTACCGCGCCAAGAAGTATGGCCACCTCGCGGGCGAAGTCGCCATGATGAAGGAGCTGCTGAATGGGCCCATCACGTGCGGCATTGCCTGCAGCAATGGCTTTACGTACGATTACAAGGCCGGCATTTACGAGGACACGACGGGTTTTATGGACATTGACCACGACGTCGAGGTTGTGGGCTGGGGCGAAGAAGACGGCGTCAAGTACTGGCACGTGCGCAACTCGTGGGGCACGTACTGGGGCATGAATGGCTTTTTCAAGATTGTGCGTGGCACCAACAACTTGGGCATTGAGGCCGACTGCGCGTTTGTCGAGCCCGACATTAGCGAGCAAGAACTCGTGTGGGAAGAAAAGCCCACGTACGGCGGCTCGATCTTTGGCATTGTGCCGTTTGATGAAGAGGCCGCCGAGGCGCATCCGATTGCGGACTCGACGAGCGACGTGACGGTGCCCGATGCAGCGCCTAGCCACGACGCGGCGACCATGATGATGATGATGCGGAACAGTGCGGGTGCGAGTGAGCAGGGCGTGAGCGTTTCGCATGCGCTGCTGTTCTTTGTCGCGGGCTGCGCGTGCACGGTGCTC
>JAADVC010000420.1:0-21470 GCA_023334575.1 Pythium volutum
TCCACCGCGCAGCAGCCGAATCTACCAACGAAACTGGCGATCTCACTCAAGAAATCGACATCATCGCGTCCACTCTCAAGCTCACATCCCAATAGGGGGCGTGATCTTCAATTCTGCCACCCTCGCTGTATAATAGTCCGCCTGTTACGGTAGAGCGCTAGAGTAGCAGAAGAGAAGTCCACACAATGTAAATCAGTTGAACCCCCACTTCAGCGCTGGCGTCAACTTGGCATGTTCGCGGTGCATTACAGGTAGTCAATTTCAAGCTCAAAGGTTGTGATCACGGAGCCACCTTCACGAGGCACATCACCAATTCGTCTAACGACGGAAACAGCAACAGAACAGTACTGAGAGGAGTTGGCTCGGGAATTCGATTCGACAAGAGTGAAACCATGTGACGTGTGGGAGTGTTCTTAACTGACACTCGTGAATATTTTTTAGAACCGAATGTCGCCTGAAGGTTGCAAGAAGGTAGCACATTAAAAGAGCGCTTCGAGTGCAAGCACCAATTTTCTCCCAGGGCAAGTGAAGGAACCGCGGCACCGCGGTTGCTGTAAGCGCGTACCAGACGGAAGCGAGCCGTAGCCTACCGTACAAACGTGTACGACACCTTCTAGCCATGGAACTCACGCGACTCGTGCGTTTAGCGCTGCCCTGTGGGCCGAGTAGCACCACCGAACGCATCAGACCGCGAATCTTACCTCGTCCAGGTTCCCGACCAGAACGCGCGCCACACGCCAGTGCATTAATTAGCGTCGGCGACGACGCTATAGTCGATCCCGTCTACGACGAATTGTTTCTGCGGGTCGTGCTGGAGCGCGCGTTGTTCGTGCGGCAGACGCCGGCAAGAAGAGACGGGTGGGACGCCATTGCACGTGCCTTCGCCGCTGCCGGTGGCGTCGGCGTGCATGGCCGAGTCGACGTGACCAAACGCCTGGGAGTGCTGACCACGATACTGCTGGACCAACCGCATCTTCTCACGCCGGCGTTGAGAGCCATGGTGCTCGAGTTTAACGAGCGCAACTGCGCGGCCGGGTTTGCCCAGTCCCTGAGCGGCGCATTCCTCGGCATGCTTCGTGTCCATGCACACGCCGCCGCCGTGGGTTCTCCCGTCGCTACAAGTGCGACTGGTGATCCACTACTCCATAGGCGAGCGGTCGAAGATGAGCGCTTGTTGCAGCTCGTGATCCAGAACCGCCCGTGGGAATTTGGGAAACGACCCCAACTCTCCGTGTGGATGGCGATCTGCAACGCGTTTAATGCCACGGTCGCGTCGGTTTGGACGGCAATCGTCGACGACTTGCCGTCTAGCGGAGCTATTGGAGGCGTGGAGAATTTCCAAACTCGATTGGTGAGCGGCTATGTTGCTTCGCAGCGCGTTCGTGCGGCGACGACGGCGTTGCTGGACCGAGAAGACCCGTATCACGCGTACCTCACGCCGGCGCTGCGCGAGATGGTCGTGGAAGTCAACCTGTGCACATACGACAAGCCCAGCAGCGCAAAGCCACCGGCCCCCAAACCAGCGAAACGTCCAATACCAGAGTTGGAGAGTGAATCCGAATCCGAGAGCGACGCGCCATCCGACGAGGCGACGCGACCCGTCGTTCGCGGTCGTGCGGTCCACGTCTTCCCTTCGTTCGATGAGCAGTTTATGCGGCTCGTGCTGGAGCGGGCTCCGTGCCGTCAACCCGTTGGGCGGAAGACAGCTGCGTGGAACCGAGTCGCGCGAGCGTGGAGAAAGCAGGTGAATCCGAATGCACCGTTACAGCTCCCGCGTGGCGGGACCGCACGGACGCGAGTGCAATATCTCGAGGCCGTCTACCTTAATCCAACGCATGGCGAGTACTGCAAAATGACTCCAGTGCTGAAGGGTTTACTTCTCGAGTACAGCCAGATGAAGATGCGACCCTGTGTGGAGAAAGGGGAACAAAAGGAGTCCAGCCACAACTCGGTTGTGACTCTATCTGAGCACGAGACCGCTGGACAAGCCGTCGCCCCGACCCACGTTTCCCAATCGTCGTCACATATATCGAACCTCTCACGTTCGGCAAGTCTCTCCAGTCCAGCGCAGCAAGCCAGCCACCAATCCAGTGATTGTGATCGTGACGCACGAGCAAAGCGACAGTGTCTAGCTCCACCAGATCCCGACGAAGACGACGACGATACGTGGTCCAGCGATGAAACGACGACCGACATTGATTCCCACTTTGCTCTTGAAGTGCCAACATCTCCCAGCCCTCAACCACCAGAAGCTGTCAGTCCAGAACCCGCGGCGGACGAGCTTCTATTCAATAGAAGCTCGCCCCCCACTTGCCGAGGTGACCGCTCCGAACACGAGAATGCCCAACCGAACATGACCACGCTCCACGAGTCACTTGTAAAGTTAACGGACGTCCGGACTACGCATTTATTGGAGAGGGTTGAGTTCGAGCAACGCCAGCGCCAAGTCGAGCGTGACACTCGCCGGCGCGAGACCGAGGCACTCGTGGAAGCGATCGACCGCGAACGGAAAGATCGACATGACGAGTTTGTCGCGATGGTACAACTTCTCTCACGCAGCTTACCCCCACAAGACCAGGCCGTACCCTTTGACGAGATCGGCGTCCAGAACGACGAGCTGCAAGAGTAATTTGACCCGCCAAATGAACGAGAACTTTCTACTCGGTCAGATAAATTGATATGGGTACATGTTCCTCCCACCGATTCCATAGGACGACTTGAACCCATATCAATTCTGACAAAGCTCCGTTCCAGTCGAAAACCAATTGTCGTCTGACTGTTGCGAGAAGGTAGCCCAGCAAATCACATTGTTTTGCCGCATGGACAAGGCGTCGTCACGCGGCGCTTTGCCGAGCGCCCCGAGGAGTCAGTCAGCGACAGCGCGTGCGGATCCGCTAGCGAACGATTTGTCGATGCTGCCTACGCGACTTGCAGGAAAATCGCAGCCCTGTGGACCGAGCAGCGACGCCAAACGTGGCGAGGAACCGGCAACCACAGAGCAAGATTCCGCTCGACTGCACAAGAGCCAAAGCGTTTGTACACAGTGGATGCCGCCGACGATGAACTGCTGATGCGGATCGTACTCGAGCGCGGGTCGTTTGCGCGGCAAATACTGGCAAGAAAAGAGGCGTGGACCGCCATTGCACGAGCGTTTGTCGCTGCCGGTGGGGTCGGCGTCCAAGATCGTCAGGGCGTGACAAAGCGCATTGCCATGTTGACCGCGATGCTGTGGGAGCGACCATATCTCCTCCCACTGGCACTGCGGCGTCTCGTGCTCGCGTTTCACGAGCGAGACGCGCAGGCGGGTTTTGCGCACGCTCTGGATGGTGCATTTCTCGAGACGCTTCGCCCACAGGCTCACGCTGGCACCGTCGCCGCTACGATCTTGCCGAGAGCGAAGTAAAAGGAAGATCTCTACCACGCGTACCTCACGCCGGCGTTGCGCGTTCTCCTAATTGAGTTCAACTTGTTGGATTTTGACAAGCTCAGCACCACGCGACAAGACCAAGCAAGTGAGAGCAACGCGTTGTTTCAACGCATGTTGATGACCAAGCGGCCTCGCCCTACAGACGGGAATCAGTGCCCAGCGTCTCGGGCATTGGAACAGAGCAACAGCACAGCGATGGATCGGGAACGACATTCTTCGGCCGTCTTTTCCATAAATGGGGTCCAAGCCCAGACAACAACGCAGGACGAGTTGAGGGGACGCGATCGGATGGATGACGGCGCAGATACCCGACGGGCAGACGGTATGACGCCTGCTCTTGAGCAGCAAGTGGCAAATCACCAAGATGTGGTCGGAGCACGAAACGACGAAGTATTCATGCGGATCGCACTAGAGCGTGCACCGCTCGAGAATAACTGTGAGCTTCGAACGGCGGTGTGGGACAGCATTGTGCAGACGTTCGTCGCTGCTGGTGGGTTCGGCGTGCGAGACTGTGCGGAAGCCACGCAGCGTGTCGGCAGTTTGACCTTGGTGCTGAGTGAACGCCCGCATCTGCTCACGCCGATGCTCCGTGATTTGGTTTTCAAGTTTAACGAGCGCAACTGCAAGGCGAACTTCGCAGTGAGGCTGAGCGGCGCGTTCCTCGAGACGCTTCGTTTTCATGCAACCGCCAAGCCCGTGCCAATTATTGCCTCAACAGCGAGACTCGTGGAGGACGAATGACTGCAGGAGCGAGCGGCTGAAGATGCTTCTTTACTGCGGCTGATACTGAGATATCGACCGTCGGATGTCGACGATAGTCAGGGGGAACGAAAACGCGTTTGGAAGAATATCTGCGACGAGTTTGATTCAAAGATCGATGGGATCTACACTCTGCACGGAGTCTTGCGGGACGAGAAATCCGCGTTAGCACGTGTGCGGCTTGCGACAAACGCATTTTTGAATCCGAATCATCGATATCACGCGTATCTTACGCCGGCCATGCGCGTCATGTTGGTCGAATTCCACCAATTTGACTCCAACAGGTTCAACTGCACGGTGGTAGGCAATGAAAAAGACGACATGTTTATTCGGATCGTGCTGACCAATCGGCCTTTCGAAGCGAATACAGATACCGACGCCAGTAAGTTAAGGGATGGCATCTACGATGCGTTCGTTGCGACATGGGGAGACCGAGCGAGAATTTGCGACGGTGCGAAAAAGTACATGGCGACACTCACGAAAAAAATGCTTGACGCTCCACATCGCTTGGCACCGGTGGTGCGAGAACTGCTTCTCGAGCATCACAGCCAAATGGCTGAGACGAACCGGCTCAAGAAACGTGTGGACAAGAGGCACGACGCAGTTTCGTCAGTAGAAGCCACATCGACCGGGATAACACGCTCGATATCTCGACGTGAAGACCAAGCTCCTCAAGCAGCGAATGTGCGAGTGTCGGTACCACAAGTCGAGTCGATGGAGTCACGTGGTCGAGATGACGTCGAAAATCAAGTATCTGCAACAGCCGATTCGAGACGAACGAGTCACGAGGCGGAGATCGTGAAGCGGAAGAACCCATGTCCGATTACGACTATGCCTAACCCCAGAGTCTAGGACGCGACTCGACCACGAGTCAAGTCTCCGAGTCGTCCGTGTATACGACAAAACATCCAAATCCATCTTGTGCGCGTGGACTTCAAACACCAGCAAAGCGACGGTGCATAGCTCCATTAGATGCCGATCAAGAAGAAGACAATTTGTGGTCCAGTGCTGAGACGGCGATAAGTATCGATTCCCAAGTCGCTTTCGGTTTGCGCAGGTCTACGACTCATCAAGCAATCGTGCCTCTCAGTGCGCAGCCCACGGCGGACGAGCTTCTACCCGACGCGATCCGAGTGGGATCCCCGCATGACGGTCGTTTTGTTGGAACTGAGACCTCTGAAACACAAGTGTCGCCGTCGCAACAGACCGAGAGGATCGAGTCACAGCGTGCCAGTGTATCAGTATCGCAGCCAAGCCAATCGCCACCAATAGGAACGACCGGGCGAGTTGAAGTTGATCAAGGCACGGGTGAACGTGCAGAGACCTCGCAGCTTTTGGAGAAGTTTCAACTCGAGCGACGCCAGTTTCGATCGCAGCTGCAAGCCGAGCGCGACGCGCATCGGCGCGAGACACAAGCATTGCTGCAAGTGGAGCGTGACGCCCATCGACAGGAGGTCCAGGTGTTGATGCAAACCGAGCGTGACGCGCATCGCCGTGAGATCCAGGCACTTTTGGATGCGATGGACCGCGAACGGAAAGACCGACGCGATGAGTTTGTCGCCTTGGTCAATCTCATCTGCACTTTGCCACCACCACCACCCCACATCAGCACTGTGCCGTTTGATGAGATCGACATTGGCCACGGTGAGCTTCGTGAGTGAAGAGCAGAGTCATCAGCAATCCCAGCGAAGTCCATAACCCGTGGCTCCACCCATGTCACTACTTCGTGACATCGATATATTTACTGGTGCCGTTCCAAATGAATGGGTCCGTCCAGTCGAAAACTCGCTGCACTCTTGTACGTCGCCCTGACCAGCAATGACAAGGGCGAGCCTCAAGGAAACCTTATTGAGGCCGTAGAACCCAAGGACGAGTGTCTACCATGTTTGCTCTATTCTCTGGTTTGAAAGTAGCCTGTCAATCTCTATGTACTACTAGAAGTAGTCGTCTACGCATTCCGTTTGTGGTAGATTGGGTCGTGGGGCATGCCCCAGCACTTAAACCCGAGAAAGTGGGCCGAATAACACAGCCCCTCGGTCTCAATGCCGTCGAATCCCTCCATGTCCCACTGCCCACCGACGATATAATGGTGCGGAAACACGACGCCCTGGCGATGGACCTCGGCGCGCACGTACAGCATGGTCCCTCCGACCGAGTCGAGCGCGATAAAGTCGTCGGGGGCATCGCGGTACTGCGTCATGCGATTCACGCGGAGATCCCCGGGCACAAAGCCCTGCCGCTGGCCGCGCAGACTGCCCGGGCGTTTACGCTCGCCGACCCAGGCGTTCAAGTCGTACTCGTACGTGGCCGGCGGCTCGCCGTACAAACAAATCGGTTCGACAATGTCGCGCTTGGACGCCATCATTTTCGAGGCCAATGCCGGCGGCACGATATGCACGTCGGCGTCGAGCCACACGACGTGGTCGTGCCACGGCGCGAGCGTCGACAGCAATGCGAAATTGCGGTACCGTGCGAGCATGCGCCGCCGCTCGTTTTGCACACGGTCGTCATGGCGGTTCCCACGTGAAAGCCCATGGACCGCCATGTTGAAATCGTCGCGATAGAGCAGCGTAAACTGCGCGTACCCGTCACCAATGCGTCGTTGCATGTCGCGTTGAAGCACTTTGAACTCGGCCTCGCTGGACGTGAGCATCGTGAGCGAGGTCTGGTGCTTGGGGTGCGTGAACGCTGCGAGGAGCTTGAAAAAGTCGGTCGAGGAGCGGTCCGTGCCCCAAGATGTGTGGTCGTTCAGCACGACCATCACGAGCAGCGCGTCCTGCCTCGCGTCGCGGCGACTGAGGATTTGGGTGTTGCTCAAGCGGTAGTGGACGCCACGCGCGGGCGTGCCGTGCTGCGCGAACGACGACGTCGCCTCGGTAATGTGAGACAACGCTGCGCTTAGTGGACGTGCAGCTTCATGGGACGGCGCAGCGGCGTCCCACGCGGACGGCAGGGACGGCGTGCGCGGATGGAGCACGCTGACGATGGGCAGCTGTGACTGGTAGACGGAGTGGATGAGCACAAAGAGCACGAGACACGCGAGCACAAAGAGCGGCAGACGGCGGCGGTGGAGCTGCGCTGTTAGCGCGAGCGGTAGGAGAGGCGCTGCGTGCGCCGCCGAGGTTGGCTTCGTTGCGCGGCGCGCGTGCATGGTGGTGGGTGGTGGAAAGAAAGACGGCAAAAATGGGAGCCTTCCGTCAGGTGAATGATTTCACCTTGAAATCCCATAGTTTCCAGAAAAGGATATACAGAATGAAAACGTTTTTAATACAGATATATTGGAATGGACCTGTATATTCCGATAATGAAAGCGATTCATTCGGATTTTGGATCCCCTGGTGGGAACTTTTGGGTGGGTCAAAACTTACGGGCTCTGATGTTAATGTAAGTTAAGGTAATGGACCTTTATGCCCTCCTGACTCAGGGCATGAATGTCAGAATACGAGATGCAATGCGCAGATCTGAAACAAGCCGCTCATATTTTATCAATGTGCACTGTACGACGTACGGCTTAATAGCCGTCAGTCAGGCAGCGCGGATGGCAGAGGCCGTGACGGTCGGTCGAGTCGTCTCTGTGCAAGGCAGGACAAGCCCGAAACTGTGCTGAGCAAGGGCAGTCTGTAGTTGCAGGTGTCGAGATGGTGTGGTGGTAGGGAGACAGCGCACGTGGGAGGGGCGCTCCACTCGGTCTGGGAAAGGACAACACGTCTTGACGCCAGCGTTCCAACATCGATGTGCGCACGTCGCATGCCACACGTCACAGATTCGATGCCATGATTGGTCAAGGCCAGAGATCTCGCCGAGACGAAACGAGGGCTCCAGAGGTCTGAGTCGCCCGGCCACGTCTGCTATCTTTAAACGGTCAAGAGCAAGTGACGCAACAACATCGCAGAACCAAAGAAAACGAAATCCATTGCGGAACAATACACTCCCGTCATCCGAAAAACAACATGCACCCGCCATCAACCATCCTCCCGCTTTGAGATCTTTTGACCCTTCAGTCGGTCTCTCACCATTTCCGTCAAGCACTCGCACCTCCTTGCTGGTCACGCTGGTCTCACTTCTCTGCTTGGTTCGCCAGAGTGGCCACCATCGCGAGGCGAGTCGCGACCATTCGCTCCATCGTCGCGAGGCGCTGCTGCCAATTCGTCTCACGCTGCACCATTTCGTCATGGAGCTGTCCGACCTCGCGGTGCAGATTCTTCTCAATGTGGGCCGCCAACGCCAGTGTCGCAGCGCGAAGCTCGTCGCTCGGCTCTCGTTCCTGACGAGCCAGTGGTGGCGGTGTCTGCTCAGTACCGGCGTCGCGCGACGGTGTCTCGTCTACAGTCTCGGCATGCTCGACATCAGGCGCATACGCCTTCTTGATGCGTGTACAGTATTCGCGCAGCTTCTTCTCAAGTCGTGGTGTCAGCTTCTCACGAAGCTTGTCCAAAGACGCGGCCTCCAGTGCATTCTTGAGGCACCGAAAGCGCGTGCCGAGCCCTTGCGCCTTACGGCCACTGAGCGCATTCTCGACAGGCAGCTCTTCGAGCACGCGTGCCCACGCAGCCGACTTGTCCTCCGCGATATGCGGCGTGTGCTTGAGCAGCAGATCGACAAACTGCTCGTCGCTCGCTTGCTGGTCGAGCTCGACTACGGAAGTCTTCTTGCGGAGATTACGCGGCTGCGAAGTCTTGGCCTCTCCTTCTTCTTCTTCGTCTTCGCGCAGACGCTTGTTGACGCCACGATCCATCGAGGCCTCTTGCGGTTGCTCACCATTATCGGCGCCATCGCGAACGGGACGGGGGAAGCGGCCGCAGCCCACACGTTCACAGCGTATGGCGTCTTCCGAGAGCTTTCCCATCGTCAAACGTGCTCTCGCGCTTATGCCACACTTCGCGGTGCACGCGGCGCCAAGCCGCGAGCTGCGCCTCGCGGCTAAAACTCGCGTAGGGCTTGTGGGCGTCGACGGCACGGAGCAGGCGCATGGTCGACTTGGCCGGCAGCTTGACATGGTGCTCGAGAGGATGCGAGTGTGCGAGAGACGCCAAGGCGGTGCCCGCCACGCGCTGGGCGATGTCGTCACTTTCGGTCATTCTTCTTCCTGTTCGTGGACCTAAAAAAAGCAAACCGAGAATGAAAAGGGAAGGAGAACCGATCCCCCATGAGTGACGGTTTTGGCCAAAATCGTCAACGGAACCATGGAGAGGAAAAGTTCTCGGCCACGTCTCAGAAAACATTCGATTTTTTAAAGGTTCTATTTTATTGGATTCTGGAGAAAATGGAACCGTGAAAAAAAATCATTGGGGTGGCTGCAAAGCAGGTGGACGCGCTGGAAAATGATGGCCGCCTTTCGATCATGGCCGTGGCGGGGTCTTGCTTCCTTTGTCGCCAAGGGTGGTAAACGCACTTGCGGCCACTGCGAATCGTTGGGCCACGGCATCCTCTAGCTTTTTCCGGGCCACTCTTTCGGCGTTCAATTCGTTCTTCACTTCTACCACGGTCCTGAGCAGTGCCTGAATGGTCTGGTGCATGGCACCCGCTTTCTCTGTGAGCCTCTGGATCGTCGTGGTCGTCACCATGGTCTGAGAATCCACGTACTCCTTCAAAGCTACCTCTGAGACCACGGGCTGAGTCTCAATGGACGCCCTGGACTGCTCCCCATGGATTGCGCAGCCGTACTTTCCACACAGGCAGGTAGCGGGCCTCCTGCTGGATCGCAAGCCTGATCGCGTGTCGGAGAAGCCTGCTCCTGGATATGGTCCGCCTCCTTTGCTTGAGCGGATCCCGGATCGGATGCCTCCACGTGGATATCTCGCTCCAGCAACTGGCTCAACTCCACTTTCAATGCCAAGAACAGTTGGCAATTTCGTGTTCTGACGGCTCGCACCGCGGCCGCAGTGAGTCGCCTGCACATCTCCCATGAGGGAATCACTGGTCGGCCCATGCCGCCATTCACGTCCGCGCGGATCTTGTGCCAGACGAGCTGGTCACCAGCGTGAATTGGTCGGTTCGTCTTGACCGCTTTTAGCAGTAGCCTCACCAAGGCTTTGATTTCGTGGCCTGGCGCCATGCCACTCGTAGGATCCAATTGTGCTTCAGAGGAACTCGTGATACCGGTCTCGCCGCCGTTCCCGTGTGGAGAGACTTCGCGTGTTTCCTCCACTAGGTCGTGGATCGTGGTGAGCGATTCGCGCTGTAATGGCGTGAGGTGGACAATTGCACTCGTCGCAACATTTCGCTGCACGTCGAGCAACAATTGAAACCGCCGGGCGCACGACTCGCCCGTGAACAGCACCGCGGCTTGCAACGGACCGTTCAAATGCACGGCGACCTTGTGCCATGCCTTGTGTTTTTGCGTGGTCGTGGCCTGGCGAAACGGAAGCCGTTCCTTCACTTGGTCCAGTAACAAGTCGTCGAACGATCGGCGGTCCTGCGGCTGTGTGCATCGGCGATTCAGGATCGCAAGGTACGGTCGCATGCGAGAGACACAGCCATTGAAATCTTGCAGCATCGCATGCAACGGCGCGTGGGCAGTCAACGCCGCGTGGTCAACGTGGTGGGAATCTTCATACACGCCCAGCAACCAGTCGATCTGGTCTTGCACGTCATGCGGCGTCCACGCCGGACCGCGTGATATCACCGCGACTTCTGCGTGGAGCGCGTGGTGGCGGGGCGTCGACTGACCAATAGAGAAACATCCATCCAAAAACGCACGCAGCATGCGAGTATCTTGCTCGAGCATGAGCGTCTCCCGTTCTGGGTTCGAGGGAGATGCCCTAAGCCGCTTCGAGCGCTGGTTGTCTTCTCCTTCTTCACAGGCACGCTTGCCGCGCGGGCTCGAGTGATTGTACTGCTCCAAGAGATCACAGAGCCCATGGGAGAGCAGCTCTCTTTTCTCGGTGGATCCGTTTCCAAGGTAGACGTCGCGGAGCCGCTCGGTGCGGTTGCGTACTTCTTTGCCCGACATGGGGAGTGGAGAATTAAACGCGTCCAATCACGCGTGGTAGGCGTCGGCCACGGCTTCCCATCGCTCGACAATATACTGGCCTTGGCCGAACGGTCGCGCGTCGAGCACAGCTTCCATCAGCACTTCGTCTTTGAAGCGTTGGCGACGAACGTGGAAGGTGGTTAGAAGGTTGAGCAGTGCATCCGTGAGTTTGGCGTGCCTCGGCGATCCCTTGTCCAAAAAGGCGGCATAGAGAACGCCAAGTCGGCGCTTGGCGGCTCGTATCGCAATGACAATACCCGTCTCGACGTGGTACTTGGCGCGGATCGTCCGCCAGTCTTCGTGCTTGCCCCACGAGGTAGAGCAGCGCGAGCTTGACCAGCGCCTCGTCTTTGGTTACTTGGCTTAGGTACCCATCGTACACGAGTTCTCTGGCACCGTGCGGGATGTCGATGGCCTTGTGATCGCTGTCGCTGCTGTGTGCTTTGCCGTCGCTATAATCTTCTTCGCTGTCGCTGTCACTGTCGTCGTGGCTTGGGTCTCCTTGGTCCTCCTCATCGCCACTGTCCACTGCGGAATCTCAAAGGCGTTTCCGTCGTCCTGTGCGTGCGAACGATACGACGACGCGCCGTTTGCGGCTGGTTCGGTTGGGGCCGCGTGCTCATGGCCGGGAAGATTATGCAATGCGAAGAGATCATCTGAATCCACCCACAGGCTCGGGGGACGAACCGACTGTCGTCTCGTGAAGTGCGGAGATCATTGCCAAAAGAGGGTACATAACCCTTAAAAAATCACAAAGGCCTTCGATAAAGATACCTTGTTTTTTGCCACATTCGACAGCATAGTACCAGCTTTCAGCAATCTGGATCCTTAATCAAAATGTTTGATGTTTTTCAGTGTCGCCATGAGTGATGGTCGATCAGGCCGCAGAAAGGCGGGGAAAGTGGATACACTCGGGCTGGCGAAAGCGAGCGAGAAATGAGCTCGGATCCGTGTTGATTGAGTACTGAGATGGTCTCTTCATCAAAGCAGGTACAATTTCCTTGTGCGTCGAGTCAAATGGAAAGGGTGGTTGCCAAAGCTCGTGGGAGACTGGCGCGAGCTTCCCCTCGTGGTCGGCGTCAAAGGTTCATACCAAAAAAAGGAAAACACTGGATTGATCGTGTTGCATTTCCGACGGAAGCTCATGAACCAATGTGTATTTGATCATGGACGTGGCGTGGTCGTGTTAATGTCCTGACCAAAGCTGGTAAAGACACTTGCGGCCATCGCGAATCGTTGCGTGACCGCGTCTTCGAGCTTTTTGCGGGTGGTCTTTTCGGCAATCAGCTCGCCCTTCAATGCTGCCACGGTCGTCACGAGTGTCTGTATGGTCGCGCGCGTGCTCGACACTTCGTCCTGAAGCTTCTTGACTATCGTGGCAGTGGCGAGTGCTTGAGCATCCAGGTACTTCTTCAACGCCTCCTCCGAGACCATGGCATGTAATTTGCCCTCCACGTACGCTGTCATCAGTGTCTCTCGCTTTCTGCAATAGATATCGCCGGCTGTTGCTCCGTGGCGTGGTGCACAACAGCTCTCTCGGGTAGAGACGAGAGAGCTTGCGTCGAGCTGGCTGCTAGAACATGGAGGCCATGTTCATCACGTCTTCCACCATCCGGACTGAAGCCTAGCCCGTGAGTCCCGACATACGACTGCACTGGAATGCTGCCAACCCCGTTCGCAATGGCAGGAACGGAGACTTGGGTTCTTTGCGTCTCGCCTTGATCTTGGTTGATCGGGGTCAGTCACGTGGCGTCTCCACAGGCACGGCAAAATCCAGCATCTCGCTCTGTTGGGCTGTCAGTGTGGTGATCCCTCGCTGGTCTTGCATCCTATGGGCTTGCCCCAGCGCGACGCCGAGTCGCCTGCATAGTTTCCCGTTGCGTAATCATGTCTCGCCCCATCTCGAAAATGATCTCAGCTCGGATCTTATCCCATACGAGCCACTCGCGGTCACCAGCTTGAAATGGTCGGTTCGTCGCTGTCGCCTTCATGAGCAGCGCATACAACGTCTTCTTTTCCTGGTCCGACGAGACCAATATCCGAGGCTCTGCTAGCGCGGCAGGCGGATCAGCGACGGCGGCCGTCTCGGCACAGGCCTGTTCTTCAGCGATGCAGGGTGGTGTGCTGCTTGAGAAGATGCGACCTGGGACTTGAGCGCTTCAATTTTGGTGAGCAACTCGCGCTGGGTCGGCGTGATGTCGACGATCGGAGTTTGACTTGGCCAAACGCAACCGACGCCAGCACGCGAAATCGAAGGCGGCATGATCGCGACGTGAACAGCACCGTGCCCTGGACGAGACGGTTCAAGTCTGATGCAATCTTGCGCCATTCCTTGTCTTCTTCTTGGGCTGAGGCTTTGCGGAACGGCTCGTATTCAATGACTTTTGACAATAGCAAGTCGTCAAACGATCGTCGGCGTTGCGTCTGCATGCAGCGTCGATTGATGATGGCGAGTTAAGGACGCATGCGTGGCAGGCACTTGCTGTAGGTCGTCCAGTAAATGACACAATGGCACATCCGCAGTCAATGCCGCGTGGTCGGCGTGAGCTTCGTCGGCGTGGACGCCCTGTAGCCAGTCGATCTGGCCTTGAACGTCATGCGAGTTCCAGTCGCGCCTACGAAAAAGTGCGACGACGCGATGGAGCTCGTGGTGTCTTCCAGTCGACTGGCGGATGCAAAAGCACCCGTTCAAGAACACACGCAGCATGTGCGTATCTTGCTCGAGGTTGAGCGTCTCCACTTCTGGATTGGACACCCCGCTTGGCTTGCTGACCATGGTCTGCATCTTCGCTCGGCCGCTTGTTGCGCGGGCTCCAGCGGATGTACTGCTCCAGGAGACTTCGTACAATGTACGCAAGCTTGGCGTAGTCGTGCGACTGCGCAAGATAGACGTCGCGTAGCCATTCCGTGCGCGCGTACTGCCTTTCCCGACATTCGGTGGCGGCGGTCGATCATCCGCCACGGCTACCCACCGCTCATCCACCTGCCCTTCCTCGCGGCCAAAGAGCCGTACGTCAAGCACAGTTTCCATCAATATCTCATCCGTGATTTCTTGGCGCCGGTTATGGAACCACTCGAGCTTGCCGCGTACAGCTTCAGTGAGCTGGACGTGCTTCCGGGATCCCGTATTGAGATAGACGTCGAAGAGAAAGACGAGTCGCTTCTTGACAGCATAACCTCGCATGACAATACCCATGAACTTGTAGTACTGCAGTCAAACAGCGCGCCAGTTCTCGTCGCTGTCCAACGACAGATCGGCCGTCGCAAAGGCTATTGACGCCTCGTCTTTCTCGTCTTGACTCAAGTTTTCGCCGCGCTGGCGTCCTCTTGCGTCGTGCGGGATCTCGGTATAGCCGCCGTCCGCGTCGTTGATGGCTTCCTCACCCAGCTCATCGCTGCTATATTTGTCCTTCTGGCCGGCGCTGTTGTGTTCCGCATCCTCGTCGCGGGAACCGTCTTGCTCGTCGCGAACATCGCGTTCGCCCGGGCTGGCGACGGCTTGTGGAGACAGGAGCCTCGCGCGCGGCTCTGTAAGTCGAGCATGGAGGGCGGCAGGCGCGGACGGTGTTTGGTACATGTGCGCCGTGCTCATGGCCGTCAAAAATCCCGCAGTCCGGAGATCAAACCACATACGACTACAGTCTGTAATGGGGGATCCGCTTGTGAAGTGAGGAGCTCACACCAATCGAAAGGTTCGATATTTTGCTAGTGGCCATGAGTGATGGTCGATCGATGTAAGTTACGAACCGACCAGATCAAAACGTTCGAATTTTTGCCAGTTATGTCCAATACGACCAGAGTGATGGTCTCGGTGATTCCAATCTTTTAGAAACCGCTACAAGGTTTCTATCGCGAGCGTGGCTGTTCGGAAATTGCGGGGAAAAGCCCGTTTTTTTCCAATGGACATGGGCACGGCGACCTCGTCATCCGTCGCGGCTCGCGCGCTTGCGCGTGCTGCGCCTGCGCCTGCACCTCCTCCTCTTCCTCCGACTCCGCTACCGCTTGCGAATCCTCCGCCACCGCCTCCCGTTTCCGCTGCCGCCGCGCCGTCTACCGACTCGGGCAAGAAGCGCAAGCAGCGCAAGCCGGCCGTGACCGAGGACGAAGACATTGCCATTTTCAAGGCCATCGCAATGCTCAAGCCGCACTGCGCGCCGTGGGGCCAAATCCGCAAGCGCTGGCAGCAGGTCGTCGATACGGTGACCGCCGAGGTCGGCGAGCACCGCGAGATCACGGTCATGCTGTGCCAGCGCCGGTACGAAAAGCTCTTGGGCCGGTTTTCGGATCGACAGCACTCCAATCGGCAATGGAGCAGCGAGCTGCGTGTGCTGTTGGCGGTGGCACTGGACGAGCGAACGAAGCGCGAAGCCTCTGCGGCTGATCGCGTGGCCAGCAGCGTGGCGGCGCAGTCGCCGAAGACGCTGGACGCGTTCCAGGCCGCCGTGCGCGTCGCGATGAAAGACCCGAAACTCTTGGTCAAGCAAGAATCGGCGGACGCCGATTCCGAGTCGGTCGAAGACGGTGAAGTCCACGATGAGTCTCCGACCACGCGGTATGGGAGGAGCCACCCAGGAATGGAAGCCGTCTCGGCGGCACCTGCGTCGCCGACTGGACGCCGGTCGTTTGTCGAGTCGACACTGGTCGCCGTGCTGGACCGTCTCGCGGGGATTGAAAAGACGTGGGCCGAAAACGACCGAGAAGAACGCGAGCTGAGGCGACAGCAACTCGAATACGAACGAGAGGCAGCACACAAGATCCCCGAGGAAAAGGCCGATGGGCGAGCGAGTCCGCCAGCGGAGCACGAGGACACCACGCCTGGAACTGTGGCTGAATCGACGACTGAAGTTGTCGAGCCACCGACCGAGTCTTCGAAGACTAGAAATGAAAAAGAACCGGCCATGTCCGTGGCTGGCCCGAGACAAGACGCTGTCCCTCGAGTTGAGCCCGTGGCAACTCGTCACAATCCTGAGTACCCAGAGATCAAGAAATACGTTGCGATTCTCACGGCGTCTCTTATCAACAATACGCAACAACAGTTCCTGCTCAACCAACAGGTCGCGACACTCACCAAGGGGTTAAAAGACGTCAGTCAAGAAAACGAGGTGCTCCAGCAAGACGTTGCGGCGCTCCAGGCGATGCTACGGGATGCCTCGTCGCTTGCCGGCACGCTCAAGGTATTGCGCGACGCGCACCAGCAGCACGAGCAGTATTTTCAGTCGCACGTTGTCCAGCAAGACGCACGGATCGAGACACTCGAGCGAGAAATCAAAGAGTCTCTCCAGTCCCCGATCCAGTCTGCAGAAACAACAACAAGTGCCGAGAAATTGGCAACGTCCATCCAGCGAGAACAAGACCACCTGCAAGTAGACTACCAGAAGCGACTGGTCGAATTGGACGCAAACGCGACGCTGCTGGTCGGCCCGATTGGGGAGCTCACAGCGACTGTGGAAAAGCAGCAAGACCAGCTCAAGCAGTTGGAGCAGACCGACGCGTCCAAGCGAGCGGAGGATGCCAAGACGGAGCAGACGATCCAGGAGCTGAAGACGGCGATCGAAACGGAGCGAAGCGAACGCCACGACGCGTACGGCGCGCTAGTGCAGACTATTGAACGAGTGGTCGCGAGTCGGACGGAGCCCAAGTAGTGTGTATCATCTATGTCGCAACGCAACCGGCTCGGACGGAATGAGACCGAATTGGTTGCGCAGAGATGAATCCAGTATCCCACAAGCGGACCATTGAACCCATCTCAGGATCGCTGGATCAAATCCCATCCAAGGAATATCAGCATGTGGTTCCGCATATCCCATCTCAGGATCCGTCCACCGCACCATCTTCGATGATGATTTTTGATCCAGTCACCCCACATCCTCCAGATGTGGGATGACTCAAACGCGTATGTATCTCCTCTATCAAGACCCGTGGCTGTCCGAATGGCTCCCGCCGTGAGTGACCAGTGGGTTTTGGTCCACGCCGCTTGGATTATTCGCGAATCTTCTCTGCCCTCTACAAGCCAGCTCTCCTCTCCTCCTCTCCACCCACTACTACCATGAAGATCGCCACCACCGTACAGGTCGCTGTACTCGCGCTCGTCGGCATCCAGCAGACCTCGACCGCCTTTTCCATGGACGACGTGGCATCCTCGGCCGCGCGTGCGCTCCGCCGCACCCACGAAAAGAAGGCAAAACCCAAACCCATTTCGACTCCGTGGGCCGCGGGGTTTGCGAATTTCAAAGACAAGAAGCATCTCGGTCTCTGCCACGTGCACCACTACCTTGCCGACCAAACTGCAGGCGACAGCTTCGTGATGGCCAGCGGTGGGCTCCAGAACGCCATGGACGCGGTCAATCTCAAGTGCAGCAGCACGTGGAAGAAGAACACTTACACGGACAAGGTGTTGAACGGAAAGTGTGACGACCTCAGCTTTCTGATCGGCTACATTGGCTACCTCGAGCGTCGCGAGTGCGACATGGACGCGGGCGTGTGCGCCAAGTACAAGCACGGCGCCAAGGGACTCGAGAGCACAATGCGCGTGCTCAAGTGCGCGTTCGTGCGTGACGAGTAACGAGAGATCGTTTTGACGAACACTCGAAGGCTCGGTGCCAATCCCTCTCCACATTGCAAGAACAGCAACCCCTTCCCATGCATGGTTGTTAGCATTTGAACAAATGAATTCAAAAGACAGTGTATAACCAATGGACCACCGGTTATCCAGTCAGTCGGTTGTTCAAGCCCTCACTCGCACGGATCAGATCAGTGGCCTGTGTGACCAGTGTCTTTGTCGGGTAGATGCTGCGCGTGATGAGGTTGGCCATGGCGATAAACTCGTCGCGCCGGTCTTGGCGCTCGCGGTCGATCGCGTCCAGCAGCGACTGGGTCTCGCGCCGCTGCGCTTCTCGTTCAGACTTTAACAGCGTCACGAGCGAGTGGTTGTGCGCGGCAACCTCGCGTCGTTCGAGCTCCAGTTGCTCGAGCAGCCGAGTCGACTGGTCACGCGTTCGTGCGAGTGCGTCTCGTTCATGATACTCATCTTATACAGGTAGTTGTCTCCGTGTGGTCGCGTGGCCTAAATGGCTTGCGTTCGGCGTTGGAGTGTGCGGATGCAAGCGTAATATTGCTGGACGCGTGGTGGGGACGACTCGACCTTGTCCTTCGCTAATACCACGTTGTTCAGCAGCATGCAGCGAGCCGGCTCTATCGTTCGCGACGTCTTCGACTGGACCCACGCGGCGTCTTTTCGATCCATCATCACGGCGTATGGCTGGAGAAATTTGTGGTGCAGATAATGGCGGGCGCGGACTCGCCTTGGATGATAAAGACGAGACGGCCTGCTCCGACTTGCGCTGTCTCGTTTCGCGGTGCGTCCACCAAGTCACTGATTCGCAACGCCCTGTACGCGACCAAGCGCGCCTTCACTTCGGGCGTCCATTTCGTGTACGATGGGTTGTTCAGCGCGGCATAGAGATACTGCACACGCTCGCTCACTCTCTGCCACGACGTGGATCGCACGAGCCCAATCGCTTTGGTCTTCACGGCCATCACTCCGGCCACATGGGTCCACGCGGCACGTTTCTCTTGAGGAGGTAAAGCCCACGGCCGTGCCTCCAGCACGAGCCGCATGAGTGGCTCATCCAAAGACGCGACGATAGCCGCTCGAGAAGACGATGTACCAGTAGATGAGGAGACGTCCAACTCGATCTCACTCGCCGTCTCGTTCTCGTAATCCTCGTCGCGCGCGTCTAGTTCTCCTGTGCCCCCGTCCAGCCGTTGCAGTAGTCGCTTGTGCTGGTCCGTGAGCTTGATGAACGGATGCTTTTTACAACCGCTGCGAAAGACGGCGAGCAGTGCATCGACGCGGTCGCGACACGCGACGCCACGTTGAAACAGCTTCACACTAAGCCGTGCATTGAGCCGCTGCGCCACCAAATGCCACTGATGGTCATCGCTTCGAGGCGGAATTAACTGCAGCGCATCGTACAGCACAAGGTCATCGAGAGTCGGAGCAGGCCCCGGCAGCTCGGCTCTCAGTTCCCTCTTCACAAACGTTCGCATTCGACTAAGCATGTGGTCCATGTCGTAGTACGTCATGGCCATGAACTCATTGACGAGATCTTGCAGGCTCGGTTCCATGAGTCGACGCTGGTGGTGGGCCGGATTCTCCATGATTTGTATGAGCCACGTGACGTGCTTGTTGGCATCGAGACCGGTCCAGACCCGTGCCGTTGTGGTCGACGCGGCCACCAATTCCCACAGCGACGCTTTGCACGGTTGATGCGCCCAGAACGGTCGCCAGTCGAGGAGCTTGCGGAGCATTTCCTCATCGCGACTATGCAAGATCGAGATCGCAGGATCGTTTCGGTTGGGTAGCCACCGAGTTCGTTCGCTTTTGGCCGTCTTTGGCCGAGGCGGTGGCTTCTTCTTCTTGGTCTTTTTCGTGTGCTCTTTCCTCACCTTGTTGGCGTGCCTTGCCTGCTTCTCTGCAATCGCAATCCTCTCGAGTAGCTCCTCGTTCAGCGGATCAACGTGCGACTTGCGTGGCGCCACGAGTCCGTGGGAGGAATGATCCACGGGGCGAGACACCAGAGTCGTCTCGTCCGCGAAAAAGCTGGACCGTGCGCTCGTCGTCTTCTTGGTGGCAGCGTCCGCCTGCTTTAGGTGTGCTGCACTCGCGTTGCGCTTGAGTGATGCTGCCCGTGTGGAACGGTACCGACTCCGCGAGCTTGCGTCGACGCTCGCGACTGCGACAAGCGCATCCGATGACGAATGGTTCATGCAAATCGTATTGGAGAATCGTCCGTTTGATGCCGCGCCTGGCCAGAAGGCCAGCATGTGGAACGACATTGCGAACGCGCTTGTCGCGGCCGGTGCTGCTTCGTGGCCGTCGTCGCAACGGCTTGGTCGTCGTCGTCTTCGTCCAGCAAACCCAGTTCCATGGGTTCTTCGCGGGCGCCGTCCGCAGCCATCGTGTGGCCATTGGTGCTGGTCGAACACGCCAGTTGCTCCTCGCCTGCGTCGTCGCGCTGCGAGCGCGGACGCGCGTCGTGAATCATCGCAGCTATCGGAGACTTTGCTTTGGAAGAGTGTGGAAAATCCATCTCCCACCACCACCTTCGAGTAACCTTCGAGTAACATCAACAAAATAATATAGAACCCCATGGGAGTGGCATGGCCACATTTCTAGGATGTTCCTTTGGCGGCGCTCGCTCGGTGGCTTTCACGAGTGAGCAGATCACGCACATGGGCGGCTTGGCACCTGGCTTTATGTTGAGCCCTTTGATGATCTTGTGCTTCGCCATCCACTTGAGTGTCTTGTAGTTCACGTGCCCCATGCGACGATGCCAAGTCTCGAGGTCGAGGCCCAACGCGGAGAGAGCCATCGCGAACGCCACCGTGCCTGCGGTCGTCACGGCGTCGTTCTCGGTCAGCACTTGGTACACGCCGTCTTGCTCGCGGGCAATGCACCCCACGCGCTTGCGGTTGCCACTGAACACAGTGCAGCCGACTCGGTTGAACTCGACCGCGTGCCCGTCACGAATGAGCGTCGATACAGAGAGCAGAGTCTTTGGAAAGTTCGGTACGTAATAGACATTTTCAATGACGAGGTCTCGAGTCGTGACCCCACCGTTGTCCACTAAAGCCTTGATCTTCATCCTAACTTGAGCTCGTGCCACGACTGTACGACCATCGATGACTTTAATGGCGAGTGTCTTCTTGGAACTCGCCGTCGTCAGGTCTTCTAGTTGGCCAGTCAGATGGTGTGACGCCCCAGAGTCTATCAAGACTGGGCACCATCCGACGCCAGCATCTCATTGGCTCTTGCCCGACTCTTCGTCCATGGCGGCTTCCACGTTCAGCGCCTCGCCTTGGCCTTGGCCAAACTCACCCGACTTGTTGCCATTCAGGTACGTGCGGCAGAATTCCGCAGTGTGGCCGCTCGCGCCGCACTCATAGCACTTGAATGAACCCTTTGGCGTCGAGATGTTAGTTGTCTTCGGCTTTTTCTTTCTCTCGACCACGGCCGCGTGCGCTTCCGCGGGCCGTTTCTTTGAGTCCTTCTCGGGCTCGTCTTCGGGTTCACTCTCGCTCTCGCTCTGAGCTTGAGCTTGAGGCTGCGCTTAGTTGTTTCCAAGCGTGGCGGCGATCGCAGCGAGCGCGGGGCCGATCGCAGCGATCTGCGCAGTGAGCGCGGGATCCAGCGCAGCGTGGACGGCTTGCGCAGGAGGCGGCGGAGCCGGCGTGGCGGGCACGGGGACTTGAGGAGCGGCGGCGGCCTGCTGAGGCAGCGGCGGCGGGTTGGCTGCAGGCGGCGCAGCA
>JAADVC010000421.1:0-21396 GCA_023334575.1 Pythium volutum
CCACCCAGCGCCGGCGTCCCCCCTTTCGAACGCCACCCGCACTCGCCAAGGGAAACCACAGGGGAAGCCAAAGGCAAAGGGAAGGTTGGGGCAATGCATCTCCTGAACCTGACGCTGCAGGCGCCGTCGGCCATCAACCTCGCCGTGTACGGCAACTTTACTGCCGCGCAGGCGCAAGAGTTTGTGGTCGCGCGTGGCAATGTGCTCCAGCTGCTGCGCCCGAACGACGAAGGCCGGCTCGAGACGATCATCTCGACCGAGGTCTTTGGCGTCATCCGCTCGCTCGCGCCCTTCCGCTTGACGGGCAGCACACAGGACTATATTGTCGTCGGCTCCGACTCGGGCAAGATTGTCGTGCTCGAAGTCGACACTGCGCTCAACCAATTTACGGTCAAGCAGAACGAGACATACGGCAAGACGGGTTGCCGCCGCATCACGCCGGGCCAGTACATTGCCGCTGATCCAAAGGGACGAGCGATTATGATTGGTGCGATTGAAAAGCAGAAGCTCGTGTACGTGATGAACCGAGACGCCTCGAACCGCTTGACGATCTCGTCGCCGCTCGAGGCGCACCGCTCCCATGCGATCCACTTTGCGCTCGTGGGATTGGACGTGGGTTTTGAGAACCCGATCTTTGCGAGCTTGGAGTTGGATTATGCCGAGGCTGATGCGGATCCGACGGGCGACGCTGTGCGCGAGAGTGTTAAGACTGTGGTGTATTACGAACTCGATCTCGGCTTGAATCACGTGACGCGGCGCTGGAGCGAACAAGTCGTGCGTTCCGCGAATATGCTGGTTGCCGTACCGGGAGGAAGCGACGGTCCGGGTGGCGTGCTCGTGCTGGGTGAAAACGTCGTGCAGTACAAGAACGAGAACCACGCGGAGCTGGTTTGCTACTTGCCCCGTCGTGAAGGCGAAACACGTGACATTGTGATCACGGCGGCGGCGACTCACAAGCAACGCGATCTCTTCTTCGTGTTGCTCCAATCAGAACTCGGCGATTTGTACAAGATCTCTCTGGACTATTCGGGCAACGTCGTCCAGGAAGTCAAGGTCCAGTACTTTGACACGACTCCGGTGGCGACATCTCTCTGCATCACCAAGACGGGTTTGCTGTTCTCGGCATCGGAGTTTTCGAACCATTACCTCTTCCAATTCCTGAGTATCGGTGATGGCGACGATACTGCTCAATCATCCAGTCTATCGATGGATACGTCCGAGCACCCGAAGTTTTCTGTGCGCAAGCTGAAGAACCTAGCGATGGCAAGCCATGCGGAGAGTCTGAGCCCGGTCACCCAGCTTCTCGTGGACGACTTGGCGAACGAACTCACGCCGCAAATATATGCTCTGACTGGTCGTAATAACAGGTCGACTCTGCGCGTGTTACGCCACGGCTTGCCAGTCACAGAGATGGCAGCGAGTGGCTTACCTGGCGTCGCAAAGTCCGTCTGGTGTCTGAAGGAATCGAACTCGGATCAGCACGACAAGTACATTGTTGTGAGTTTTGAAGACGCCACACTTGTGCTCGGCATTGGTGACACGGTCGAGCAAGTCAACGATTCCGGTTTCGTCAGCGATCACGGCTCCCTCTTGGTCAACATCTTGGAAGACGACTCGATGCTCCAAGTTCACACAAATGGTGTGCGCCACATTCGAAAGTTCCAGCCAGTGACCGAATGGAAAGCGCCGGGCAAGAAGGTTATCGAGAGATGTGCGGCAAACGCTCGTCAGGTTGTCATTTGCCTGGCAGGTGGGGAGATCATCTACTTCGAATTGGCCAGTACTGGCGAGCTTCAGGAGCGTGGCAAGTTTGATCTCGGATTCGAAGTGTGCTCGCTCGATATCGGCGAAGTTCCGGAGGGTCGCCAGCGCTTCCCGTATGTTGCCGTCGGTAGCTGGGACAACACCGTGCGCATTCTTGCTCTCGACCCCAACGACTTGTTTCGTCCGAAGTCGACGCTCGCGTTAACATCTCATCCTGTAAGCCTCTGTATGGCTCAACTTCAAGTCGAGCCGAACAACACAGGATCCGACACAGTCACCACCAGCGGGTTGTTTCTTAGCATCGGGCTCGACAACGGCGTTCTTCAGCAACTTCGGTTGGACCCGTTGACGGGTTCACTCACGGATTCCCGGTCGCGCGTCCTCGGGACAAAGCCTGTGAAACTCGTGCGTGTTGTCGTGCAAGGCAAGCGCGCGATCCTTGCCCTGTCGAGTCGTCCGTGGCTCTCGTACTTCCACCAGACTCGCAGACACCTCACGCCCCTTTCGTGCGAAACTCTGACATCTGCGAGTTCGTTCGTATCCGAGCAATGTCCAGAAGGTATCGTCGCACTGTCTGGTGAGACCATGAAAATTTTGACTCTGGACCAGCTTGGAGATACATTCAACCAGCAAAAGACGCAGCTGCGGTACACACCACGGAAGGCTGTCGTGCACCCGCCCTCGCGGCGACTCGTCATCATCGAGAGTGACCACAACGAATTCAGTGCGCCATACAAGCGCCAGCACGGCCACCCAATCGCCGATGTGAAAACAAGCAATGGAGAAGAAGATGAAGATGATGAGATCAGAGACGCTTTGCTGGTGCCACGGGGACCCGTTCCTTCCGGAAACGATCACTGGGCATCGTGTATCCGTATCATCGACCCCGTGTCTAACACGACTGTTGCGTGCGAAGAACTGGACGAGGATGAACGTGCTCGCAGCATCACGACGTGTGTCTTCCACGATCGTGGTGGTGAGGTCTTTATCGTTGTGGGAACTGTGAAGGGCATGTCTCTTCATCCACAAACGGCACCTCAGGGCGGTTTGCTGCGAGTTTATCGTGTAGTCGAAGGTGTTCAACTTGTGCTGGTACACACGACTGAGATCGACGGCATCCCGCATGCGTTGTGCGAATTCCAAGGAAGACTTTTGGTTTCCGTTGGCAAGGCGCTACGCATTTACGATCTCGGCAAGAAGAAGCTTCTTCGCAAGTGCGAAAACCGCAACTTTCCGTCCATCCTGATTGAATTGAAGGCTTCCGGTGACCGAGTGTATGCCTCGGACATGCATGAATCGTTCCATTTCGTCAAGTACAAGAAAGACGAGAACCAACTCGTCATTTTTGCTGACGACTGTGTGCCACGTCACATCAGTTGCAGTGCTCTACTCGACTACGATACCATTGCCGGTGGCGACAAGTTTGGCAACGTCTTCGTTGCCCGTCTGCCGTCAGAAGTATCGGACGAGGTCGACAATCCGACAGGCAACCGCATGTTGTGGGACACCGGACTGCTGAACGGCGCCCCCAACAAACTCGAACAGGTTTGTTAATCCTTCGAGATGCTCGTTGCGATGCCCTATAAACTCACCAACTCTCGCATTCTTGCCATTAGGTTGTCCAATTCTACGTCGGCGAAGTGGTAACGTCGATTGTGCGTGCAAGGCTGATGGCTGGTGGCATGGAGGCCATTATCTACACCACAGTCATGGGTCGCATCGGAGCCCTCTTGCCGTTCACTTCGCGTCAAGATATCGACTTCTACACGCATCTCGAAATGTATATGCGTCAAGAGAAGCCGCCGCTCCTCGGCCGGGACCACTTGTCGTACCGATCGTACTTCATTCCGGTGAAAAACGTCACGGACGGTGACTTGTGCGAGCAATTCGTGCTCCTCTCGCCCGAGACGCAAAAAACTGTCGCTGAAGAACTCGATCTCACCCCATCGGAAGTGCTCAAGAAGCTTGAAGATATCCGCAACCGCTTGCTGTAAGAAGCAGCATTCTGCGTTCGAGTGTTCCTGAGGGAATGATGCAAGGCAACGAGACGAAGACTCACGGTTCTCCACGGTACAGTCGTTGTATCATTCTATCGGTGCTTAAATACACTTACGCCGTCCACTCCGAAACGATCTCAATGGTGAGCCTCTTTCACACCAACGTATGTTGTGTGGGCAGCTAGCTCACTCTATATGCGGCAGCCGCATCGTCGACTCGTCCGGAAACAGCGATTGCCTCATTTGCATGAAGACTTCTTGGAGGATCGCAATACGCGGCTGGAAATGCTGCAATAGGCAAACACACACACACCCGCGTCAGCTGCATCCCCATCCATCATTCGCAACGGGCAATGTGTCTCACCTCAAATGCGAGCACCATGTCGTCGTTGCTGTGTACCAAGAATGCGATATAGTACACGACGTCACTAAACACGAATCCTTCGTTCACGACCACAGCGCTAATGTCGGATGCGTCGATGAACCGCTGGGTCGTCGCGCCACTGCGCGTGCGGCGACTGAGCTGAATGCCAAGCGACGGCACCACAAGCACCGACTCTGAGAAAAGCCACACCAAGCGGTCAGTCACGTTTTCCCCCTCCTCAGTCCCGCTGCGCTTTCTCACCCTCAATGACGACGGAGCCTGTCGCAATATGGATCCAAATCGCCATGACGCATGCCACGATCGCCGCATAGAGCCACCACTTGTGGTGAGTCGACGACTGCGGCTGCGACTGCCACGACGTCGCACAGGACGCCGCCACGACCCACAGCAGATACGAAAGGACACGCCATGAGGACGCCGCTCTCGCCGGTGCGCGCAGCGTGTACTCGACGGCGGTCGCGCCGCGCGCAGTCACCTGCAGGTCCACGTGGTCGCGCATGATTTTCCCAATCTTCTCGACACAAAAACAACGAGACCAGTTCAAATGCCTTTTTTACGAACGAAAACCACTATTCCAGGTTATATCCTAGTTAGGAAGTCATGTACATGCCTAGACTAGGGAAGGAGCTGGTTCATTTCTGTGTGACGAGCGCCATCCAGCAAGCAACCCATGGCGACGACGGCCGCCGTGCACGCGCCGCGCCAGCGCAAGGCCGACCGCATCCAGCAGCGCCAGCAGCAACAGCCTCTCAATGAACACGAGCTCGACCTCTTTCTTTCGGCGCCTGCTGTGGTCCCCGACGGCGCGCTCCAAGCCGCGGAGACCGCCTACCACGCCATCAAACACTCGGCCTCTTGCGCCATGGTGCTCAGCCGCTTCACGCCCGACAGCGAGCTGCTTCCCGGCATGGTGCTGCTCAAGAACTTCCTCTCTCCCGTCCAGCAGCAGCAGCTCGTGAACGAGTCGCAATCGTTGGGCGTCGGCCCCGGAGGCTTTTACAAGCCGACGTACGCGAGCGGCGCCAAGTGTCGGCTCCACCAAATGTGTCTTGGTCGCCACTGGAACGTCGTGACTGAGCAGTACGAGAAAGTGCGCACGAACCACGACCACGCCAACGTACAGCCACTGCCGCCGTCGTGGCAAGCGCTCGCTGTGAAAAGCGTTGACGCTGCGGCCGCCGCGGACCGCGACGTGCTGGGCTCGTGTTTGTCCATGGTGCCCGACATTTGCGTCGTCAATTATTACAAAAAGGCCGGCCGCAACGGCATGCACATTGACAAGGACGAAAGCGCCTTGGCCATGGAGAGGGGCTCGCCCGTGGTCTCGTTTTCCATTGGCAGCGCCGCCGAGTTTGCGTTCTGTGACCACTACCCCGGCGCGAGCGAAGCCGTGCCCGTCGTGCGGCTGGAATCGGGTGACGTGCTGGTCTTTGGTGGACCGTCACGCCGCGTCGTGCACGCACTCACACGCGTGTACGCCAACACACAGCCGCCGTGGCTGCATATGCGGCCCGGACGACTCAACCTCACGTTCCGTGAGTATTAATACAGTTCCAATGTTCATGCCAAAATTGTTGATGCTATAAATCTATGAACAAAATATCTCCCATTTCCGGCGTCAAGGGAAAGCACGTTCTTCGCTTCGAACGGCCGAGCGAATTGGAGAAAAGACACACGCGCCATAATGGTGATGCCTACCAAATCGGCATTCCTGGCGCGGTGACTCGCATCCCCTCCTACACTCCCTCTCCATGTGTGGACATTGCCATCCCCACACCCTAGCACATTCTATGTATCGCTTCTCATGTGTTTCGTCTTGATTCTTCTTCATACTAGTAATACCCACACGCTCTCCCTCCTGCCCCCTCAAAACTTGACCGCCGTTCTTTCTTTACAACTCGTACGAGCCGCGCGACGACGCGCCTTCTTCAAAGTCGGGAAAGTCCTTGTCGAGATCGCTGCCGCCGCTGAGAACGCTCGACTGGTCAATATCAATCGACGCGCCGGGCACCATATCGTACGAGTTGCGGCTCGCAAACGACGAGTTGTCGCCCGGCAGCAAAATCTCGGGCGGCACCGACGTGCCCGTCGTGCTGGCGCCGTCCACGTCGTTTTCCTTGGGCTCCATGGCGCTCATCCACAAGTTCGTGCCATTGTTGGACGGGTCCGTACGGCCCGAGGTCGTGAGCTCCGTGCCAAACGTCTGCTTGGACTGGTTGGGCGCGTACATGGAATCGGGCGACGTCACGGGGTCGTAAAACTGCGTGTACGCGACACCAGCGGCGTCAGCATTGGCCGCCGGCGTGTTGGTCGTGAGCATCATGCCGGCACCGACACCAGCGGTCGCACCAACGGCGGCGCCCGCGCCAATGGCCGCGGCATTGTTGGTCGCGCCCGTGCGCTGGCCGTACTGGTTTTGCGTGTTGTTGTTGTTGTTGTAACCCTGCTGCTGCATGGCCGGCGGCTGCTGCTGCTGCGGGTTACCGCCGTAACCCGACGCCGTCGCGCCACTGTAACCCGACGCACCGGCGCCATTGTACCCCTTGTCCATCGAGAGCTCAAAGGGCGAGAGCGGGTCGTCGTCTTCGTCGCGACGCTTGCGCGCGAGCACGACGGCAATGACTGCGAGAATGCCCACGCCCACGACAATGCCGCCCACAATGCCAATGATCGTGCCCGTGCTCATCTTGCTCTTGGTCTCGGTCGTGGTCGTGCCGGTCTGGCTGTTGTCTGTGGGCTTGCTGGCCTTGGTCGATGGAGTCGCTATTTTGTTGGGAAAAAGAAAATAACATCAGTCAGCATTTTGTTGGGAAAAAAAACCAACGACTTGGTACACAAGACGTACCCTTGGGCGAGCCGGTCGAGCTGGACGAGTCGGCGCCGGCCGACACGGTCGCGCTGGGCGGCGGCGTCGTCGACGGGCCGCTGGTTGAGGGTACGGGCGTCTTGGTGGCGACGTCCTTCTTTTCCGTAGGCTTGGGCGTGGTCGTGGCGGGGGCCGTCGACGTGGGCGCCGGCGTGGTCGTGGCCGGCGCCTCGGTCGTCGCGGGGGGTGCAGTCGTTGTCGCGGGCGGGGCCGTCGTCGCAGGCGGGGCCGTCGTCGCGGGCGGTGGCGTGGTCGTCGCGGGTGGCGGCGCGGTCGTCACGGGAGGACGCGTCGTCGCTGGTGGCGCCGTCGTGCCGGCGTTGCTGCCCGACTGGAGCGCACGGCGCAGGTAATAGCTGGACGGCGACCCCAAGTCCGCATTCGCGTCTTCCTCCTCCATGAGCAGACCGGCCTCAAAGGCCACGCGCGAACCAGGCACGTTTGCCTGGGCGACCGAGAGCGTCGCCGACGCCACGGCCACGGCCATGAGGACAGAGGTGCCGAGGAACTTCATGGTGTTGGACCTGCGGGGAAACTTGGGAAAAAGTTGATAGACGGAGTGGCGTTTATCGGTCGGGCTTGAGTTGGTGGGACCTCAAGATCGACAGAAAACGTTGGTTGTTGGAACCCTCCGAATGAAAAATACCAAGGCTTGGAAAGCTGGCGCGGCTTTCAGCTTTCTCATCAAAAAAGAGCGAGGGCCACAAAATTGCATTCCACCGAAGCTGGCTGGCGGGAGCAATCCAACGAGAGAGGCCGGAAACGTTACCAACACATCCTGTCTGACAGAAGAGGTCGCATGCTAACCTACCCCGCATAGAATGTTGCACCAAGGTGGGCAAAACTCGCGTTCTTGAGTTTTTGTTTGAGCCTGGGATCAGGCTGCCAAAGTTTCTCAGAGGGCAACGAAACACCCAAATGTTTAGGCCATCTGCCATCGTGGCAGGAAGCGTAACTATTCATGTCGTCATCTGAATGAGGCACGAGCCCTTTGTGATTGCAGCACACCTTGAAGGCCAGAGATGCTGTATGATGTCACGTACTGCAGGGATCTGGAGTGCCCCATCATGAGGCTGTCGGATTTGCTGCCAGCACCTCCAAGTTGTTCATGCAATGATTTCTTCTGTGGGGAAGTCGAATACTTTCGAGCTGAACTGTCCGTGTACCCATCAGTCACAAAGTGCCATGGTCCCACTCCGCGTGATGGCGCCAGTCGTCTGCCAGTTTTTGGGTTCCGAGTAATTTACGTGGCCGTGTAAATTACGTTGCAGCTGGTCGCTTGCATGCTGGGATAAGCAGACCTCTTTTAAGAGGCCTGCTTATCTTAAAAGAATAGAGCAAGTGCATAAATCCTAATCCAAGGATTCCAAAACTCCTACAGTAGTCCACCACACAGCGCTTTGGTCGGAATTGGCTGGTGAACTATCTGTCTTCACGCACTGTTGGTGTTGTTCGTAAATTTACATTGAAGTTTGCAGGTTGCAAACTTCACGCATCGTCAAGTCCACGATGGACGTCCCAGCTCGGATCTTTTGGATTCTCTGTGTTCTTCTGCATGAGACAGCGACAAAGCCATTGGCAGCCAACCCAAGACATCCATGTCACATTGCAGCATACTGAACCAGCACTGTAATCACATTCTGAAGCATGAACAATTTAGTAAAACAGCAAGTGTTCTTCTCGCGCCAACAAAGCCGTCGGTCTTATCGCCAACGTCGGTCTTATCGCCAGCTTGCGCGCGTCCAACATCTCCACCATCCAGGACGGTAAATTACTGTCACGCGTCTCAACAACAAGAGATGGAGTAGAAAAAGTCGTGGCGTTGTCCGCCGAAAGAGAGCGAGCGAGAGATGATGCGGAGGAGGCACCACTTGCACGCGTGGCTGGTCGCAGCGTCGAACACGCAACATCCCCAATTATGTTCAGACAACATTCGGTCCACATCTGATCGTCACAGAATGTCAATGGCTCCATCTCCTATGTCAGTACACTGATCTTTCGTTGCGCAAACGTTGAACTGCAGCATGTGTCTTCTGCAAGATGTTTGTGATCTTGTGGTCGCTGCCACACTTGTCGACGCTACAGTATTGCCGCTCTCCAAGACTGCGTCCACGCACGCTACCATCACAAGCAGATCGCGATTCGCGTTGCATCTCCCATCCGCAGTTGCATTGCACATCATGGCGCTGTGGACGCGTCGCTTTAGTTCGCGCGCAGCGATTCCCGTGACCACGAAATCGTCGGCGCTGCCCGCATGGGTTCGGCCGGGAGCATACGATTACGTGCGCGACATTCTCGAGAGCCGCGTGTACGACGTGGCCGTGCAAACGCCGCTCGCGCCGGCACCGGCGCTTTCCAAGACGCTGCCGCGCGGCTGCCGCCTGCTGCTCAAGCGAGAGGATCTCCAGCCGACCTTTTCGTTTAGTCTGCGCGGCGCCCACAACAAGATTGCCAATCTCACACCGCTGCAAAGACAAAATGGGATCGTCGCATGCGCGGCCGGGAACCATCTCCAGGTATGGAACAAGAAGAAAACACGAGAACATTCCGAGGGAACAGTTTTGCTAATTTGTTGTTATTTTAGGGCGTGGCGTACTCGGCCAACAAGCTCGGTATTGACGCCATTGTGGTCACGCCGCTGGGCACGGCGCCACGTAAACTCTCGGGCGTCGTGGGCAAAAATTCTCCCCACGTCAGAGTCGTCGAGCATGGCACCGACTTTGACGCTTCCCTCGTACGTTTCTTTTTGTTTATGCCGTTTTTTCTGTATTTATGTTAATTTTGTTTTGAATTAGAAAGAAGCCTTCCGCATCTCGCAAGAGCAGGGCCGTGCCTTTATCCATCCATTTGATGATCCACTCGTGATTGCCGGCAACGGCACTGTGGGCATGGAGATCCTCAAGGCCACGGCCGGCGATTTACCCGACGCGATCTTTGTACCCGTCGGCGGCGGCGGGCTCATCTCGGGCGTGGCAGCCTATGTCAAGGAAGTCGTGCCTTCGGTTCGTATCATTGGTGTCGAGCCCGAGGGCGCCAACTTGTTGGAGGCCTCACTGCGTGCGAAAGAACGAGTGGGCTTCTCGGCCGTGAACCGTTTCACGGACGACGTGGGCGTGCGCGTCATGGGCAAAGAGAATTTCCGGCTCTGTAAAGATCTGGTCGATGACGTCGTGCAGGTCACGACGGATGAAATCTGCTCGGCGATCAAAGACGTTTTCGGTGACACGCGGTCGCTCATGGAACCACTGGGCGCGATCAGCGTCGCTGGCGCCAAGAAGTACGCCAAGCAAAACCCGTTGGAAAACCAATTGTACGTGGCCGTGCTGGCCGCGGCCAATATGGACTTTGACCGCCTGCGGTTCGTCTCGGAACGCTCGGACGACCGCGAGCGGTTCATGTCGGTTAAGATCCCCGAGCTCAAGGGTAGCTTCCAGCGGCTCTACCATCTCATCTGTACGTATTATCCCTCCTTCGCCAGCATGCTTGACATAAATGCGGACTTATTTATATGTCAACGACATAGATCCACGCAACGTGACCGAGTTTACGTACCGCATGAACTCGCAGCAGGACGCAGTCGCGCAGATTTGCATGAGCATCCAGACCAAGACGGAGCAGGAATTTGACGACGTGATTACGACCATCAACGCCCAGGACGGCATGCAGGCCACGGATCTCTCGCAAAACGAATTAGCGAAATCGCATTTACGCCATCTCGCCGGTGGTCGCGCCGAAAATGTGCCGTACGAACGGCTCTTTCGACTCGAGTTTCCCGAGCGGCCCGGTGCGCTCAAGGACTTTTTGGATACACTGGGCGACGCCGCGCAGTGGAACGTGAGTCTATTCCACTACCGCAATCATGGCGCCGACATTGGCCGCGTGCTCGTGGCGTTCCAAGTCAAGCGTCGTGACAATGCCGCGTTCACGCAATTTCTCGAGCAAGTTGGTTTCCGCTTTGTCGAAGAAACCACGAACCCTGCGTACACGCAGTTCCTATTGTAAATTCTAGAACTTTTAGGGTTTCTTGGGTTTCTCACCTGCTTTTTCTTTTTTGCGCGTGGCCTCGCGGGACCGCACGAGCTCGTCTAGCTTGCGCTGCCTCGCGCGGTCGATGCTGGGCTCGGGAAACTCGTTTTCTGAATTTGGATTCTTAAAATCTCCGACCGACGGTTCCTCGTCCCAGCCGTCCTGCACGGCGCCCGACGGCGCAAAGACCTTGGCAACGTACTTTTTCCAGGGCTTGGCCTTGGCGTCCACGTCGCTGGGGGACGTGCCCAGCAAATCGTCTTTGCGCACGCCGTCCGGAAGCCCAATGTCGTCGAATCTATCGCTTCCGGCCGGCACAAAAAGCGGCTTGGCCCCGGCATCCACGTCTTTTTTCACACCCTGCAGATTGGCGGTCGTGCCAAACATATAGTGCTTGAGTAGGCCGCGCAGTTGCGTGACCAGTGGTTTTTCCTTGACGCTCGTGAGCAAAAGCGTCGCGCCAAAAAAATGGCAAAAGAACCGCAGCGCCTGCTGGAGCGGCTTGCGGCGCGCGCTGTCTTCCTTGGCAAACACGTCGAGTTTCGTACCGATCACCAGCACGGGGATCGCGATCGGCGAGACGTCGTCACGGTCATCGTGGTCGCGTCCGTACCGCGCCATTGCGAATTTCTTGAGCCGCTCGACCGTGGCCTTGTCGACGGGGTTCTTGGCCTTGGTTTGCAGCACGTCGGCGACAATCTTGTGGACGCTGGAGAGGTACTTGATGAGATGCGGCAGCGCGTCGCCCGGGTTTGATAGGTCCACGACCACGACGCACGCGCTTTGAAAAATGCGCTCGGGCGCGAGCGGCACGCGCATCATGTCGGGCACACACCGCGTCGCCGCCAATTCCCACAAGTGGGCGACGGCGCCGTTCTGGCGAGCAAACAAGTACTCGAGTCCGGTCGTGGGCTTGACGTCGTCGATGGATTTGTCGTCGGTACTGCTGCTGGTGGTGCTGCTGCGGTGGAGAAACGCTGCGCACAGCGACGTCTTGCCGGCGCCTTTCGAGCCAAGCAGCAGCGTAAACGTGTCGCGTTCTTCAACGGAGGAAGACGAGGCAAGCGTGGACGACGTGGCGTCGGTTGTTGTCGTCGCGGCCGTTGGCGTAATCGGATCCATGGACGAGAGCAGCAACCAAATGTCCTTGGTCGCGTGCGTGGACGCCAACGGCGTTGGTGTCGGCTTGGTCTCCATTTGGCTCTTTTTGCGTGTTGGCGTGTTGGATGTTGGATCCCTATGGGCGTTGGCGTCTCTTCAGGATCGGATTTCTTTTTTCAATTCAACCAATCCCTACTATCCAAGAGGTCCTCTTATCTTCCAATCATGTTGCTTTCGATGGGTTTCCGCCAACAAAACCAACGAAGAGGAAAAAGTTGGACAGAGAGAGCGACCAGAGCACGGCGTCCACGCGTGTGTGCATCCCCCAGGTCGGTGGTAGATTGCGTGAATAGGAAGGGAGATTGTATGGATGGTGCGATATAGTACCGGTTGTCATGTGCAGCAGAATATGCGCATGTACGGTGTTGACGGGCTCCAGTCACTGGGCTAGTTCTAATACGTACTACGTAGTAACTCGTTATGCACATGGAACGTATGTACTTCACCTGAATAGACTACGCGACATGCAAGGACATGGGCGGCTTGGAAGTATGTAGTGCTATTACTCTCTCTTGTGCAAAGGGCAGGACTATTAACTGCATGCCAGGGCAGGACCACGATCCGAGTGCTCGGCTTCGACATGCAGACATGCAAATATACACATATAAAGCGCCATCAGAAGAGCTGACTTTTTGTTTCGGGGTGGCGGACATTAAACCTGCCAACGCTGGTGGGTTTGACCCCCCACCGTGGGCTGGGGAGGGAATCCAACGACGCCGCCAAGAAGCGTCTCTCCCTCCACGATCGGTTCCCTGGCTGACCGAGCACTCGGTTGAAACTGAAACTGGGGCACTTGGTGCCGGCTCGGGAATCGAAAAAATGAAAGTGGTCAGGGGGTCTTAACTGGGGTGTACCTTCGCGCCACACGGTGTGACTCGACAACCTTCGTGTCACATGCAAGTCGAGTTGGGGCCTTCGAGAACCTCACTTGGACCTCTGACTAACCATATTCGGTAATCAAACATCACACATCCTATATTGTGAGTTATAGGTCAGTCCATAAGATCAATACTAAAAGAAACCGGGCGAGCTTCTTGAATGCATACTCCTGTATAGTGATATCGCCGTCGAGACCAAGCAAACATAAAGCTGTTCTTCCTTTTTTAAAAATGGACGAACCTGCGCCACAGACGACGCGTAGTCGGGCACATTGCAGTGGGTGCGGTAAACTAAAACTGTGCGTCCACTTCAAACCTACTTCGTTACCCCCGGACGCCACCTAAAGTAGTAAAACAAGCGGGTATTTAACTCTACGTGCGAGATATATGAGATGCACGTGGTGTGTATCGGGTGTGCTGGTATTACGATTACCTATGGATGTCCGTACCGGTCCTCTCCTCGCTCTGTTGCTCCGCTCGTTGGTCGCAGGTGTGTTCAGAAAAACTTGATGTAAATCACCAGCAGCACAAACAGCGCGACCGCTGCGATAGGTGCGTACTGGCGGTAGAGCGCCTGCATGCGCAACTTCTTGGCGCCCCACTTGAGCTCTTTCGAGCGGTCGGCAATGTTGGACGAGATCCGAGACACATCTATCATCCCACCAAGAAGCAGAAGATAATTCAGTTCCCTCGAAAGACACATAATAATTGGAATCCCAAAGCACGTACGTTCGACGCGCTCGCCGCGGTTGAGCACTTCCTGGATGTTCTTGCGCATGATGTTGTGGATGTCGGCGAGGTCGTCGTTGAGGCGATGCATGTTTTGCGACGAGTTGGGGTCCGTGTAGTCTTTGCGCTTCTTTTGGATGAATTTGTCAAACTTGATGAACGCATACGGCCGCGCAACGGTCACTACAACGTCACGCCAATTACCACCATAGTCGCGCTCGAGTTCGTCAATGAACCCGGCGTGGATCTCTTCCAGGTAGAGAAACGCCAAGCGCTTGGGGAAGCTGCGGTCCGAGAGCGTGAGGTAGCACACGCCCTCCTGTATTAAATAGCTACAAGTACACACACGAATTCAATTCATTTAGACCCACTCTTGCGCAAGACGATAGACGCAATGGGTCTAAAACAAAACGTACTGGAACGTGTACGGTCCCGACTCGATGCTACACTTGGTGGGCGAGCGCTGGTCGAGCCGCTTCATGATCTGTTTGCCCTGGGGGAATATGACAAAACGTGACGAGTTAGTCCAACTGCGAGTGCGTCTAACCGTGGCGTTTAGACCGCATACCTGCTGCTTGTATGTGTCCAGATTCCCCGAGGCATCGCCGATCGACTCCATGGATGCGACCTAAAGTCAAGGGGGCATGTTGGGTAACCATGGATGATATTGAAGCCAATATTGGGCCCTCAGTGCTGCGAGCGCCACTAGACGACGCGCTCATAGACTTGCTATACGCACCAGCAGCATGCCGTCGGAGACGCGCGCCACGAACGTGATGATCGGCATCGTAGACGGAGAAGTCTAACGTTTTTGATCGTTTGTTTGGCGTTTTTGCCAGCGTTCGAGACTGATGACTTTGACACAAAACGCGTCATTATCGTGCAATTTCCACTATGCGCACTTCACCTTCGATATTTACTAATATACCCGCATCAAATTATAGTTTTACCATTCCCGAACAAAGAGATGCCTCTTCCTGGTCGCCCAACCAGTTAAAGCCACCGCATTTGACAGTACCATTGACTCTTCCATGATGCCGCTGTATACACGCGCGCAGGTGGACGCCTGCGCGTTCGCCGCGTGGTTCCCATCGCGCCAGCACGTATCCATCAAGAGTGAGATCGTGGAGCTGCCAGCGGCCTTTGTGGCGCTGCTGCTGGCCGACGGCGTGCGGCTCACAACCATGAAGCCGACCAAGAAAATCCAAGAGCTCCCCGCCGAGACCGAGACCCATCCGGATCCCAATGCGCTGCCAAGAGACCTGGTGGTACAGCACACTGTAGAGAAAGAGGTGCGCCTTCAAATCGAGGCAGCGATCCGGAAACTGGGTGGCGGCGTGTTCCCCAAGCTCAATTGGAGCTGTCCGCTCGACGCCGCGTGGATGCTCGGCTCGCTCAAGTGCGTCAACTACGAAGACGTCTTTTTGCTGCTCAAGGCGTCCGACTTTATAGTCCACGATCTCACGCAGCCCTACGCAAAGTGCAGCGATTCGTCGCCATTGGCGCTGGCCGGTCCAGACACGGCCACGCTCGTGCTGCGCAAGTGGTGCAACCTCTTTGACTCGATGCTGTTTCGGTGCTTTGTCGTGGGCCACGCACTCGTGGGCGTCTCGCAGCGCCACTGCGACGAGTTTTATGACTTCTTGCTGGACCAGCAGGACGCGCTGTGCGAACATATCTATCGGTTTTTCCACGCGCATCTCGCCAAGCGATCGCCGACAGCGTTTCCCGAGGCAGAATTCATTTTTGACGTCTACGTCGACAAGCACCACCGCGTCTTTTTGGTGGACATCAATGTGTTTGGCGCCGTCACGAACCCGCTGTTGTTTTCGTGGGAAGAGCTGATGGAGATGCGCGATGACGTCTTGCGACGAAGAGCGCTGCGAGGCGAAGACGACGTAGAGGACGAGGACGACGAGCAGGTCGTGGACTTTCGTGTGGTCGAGTCGTCCAAGGGGATCCGTCCCAACCCTCTGAGCAGTTACCGCGCGCCGACCGACTTTGTCGACCACCTTGCCGAGACTGGCGGCTTTGATGCGTTTATCAGCCAAGTGCAGCGCGACAACGCCGGTTTGACGGACGACGACGATAGTGAGGATCAGGAAGACGACGATGACGATGATGTGCTCTGGGGAAGTGACAATGACGACTACGACTGAGATTGTCTTTAACCAACACAACAACAACGTCATAGACTCCAATAGAACGTGAAAAATGAATTATGCAAAAACACCTCCAGACCTGAACCTGACTTCTTGACTTAGCCAAAGCCAAAACCCTCCGAACCTTCGCGGATTGCTAGCAGCAGACACTGGCGCAACTTGTCTTCGCTCTCGTACTCGGGGAGATCCAGTTGGTTAAAGCTAAAAAGAGAGAAAAATATCGTTCAGTCAGACATGCGTAACGGACGCTAGACAAATGCAGGTAAACGTACCATGTGTGGGCCGACGGCAGGGCGTTCGGGTTGCCAAAGGCCTTATGGATGTTGAACTTGTGCGTGCCGCGCATGCCCTCCAGTGCCTTAAAGCCTTCGAGCGGCACCTTGGACGTGCCTGTGACAAACTGCAAAAACAAGGCGCGCTCTTCCTGGGTACACGCGTACAACACGTTCCAGAACCAGCGAATGACGGGGTCCGTGGGCTTGTAGTTGGAATAGTCCGTGTTGGCCTTGAGGTCGTCAATGTCGATCTCGGGCATGCCCGAGATGAGCAGCTCCAATTCATTCTCATTGAAAATCGAAATGAGTTCGGGCGGCACCAACTGATGAAAGCCCTTAAGGAACGCGTCGATTTGCTGACGAATGCCCGTGGCCATGCGGTGGTGGGTTACGAGCTTGACGTACTCCATCTTGTTGTCGTCAGTCACGGCAATGTGGCGTCCGTTCGGAATCAAATCGACAATCTCCATGCGGCCGAAATTCGACTGGTCGGCCGAAAACGTCAATTCCAAACCGAGCGACTCGATCGGGTTGTCCAAAATCGAGTGCAGGTTGCGATAATACTCGGGGTCGATCGCTTCCATGTCGTGATATGAAATCGGCAGCTGCAAAATGTGCTTGTAGAACGAACGCGTGAAATGCGCATCGAGCAATTGACCATCGGCCACGGCCTTGCCCATGACCTTGCCCACAAACTCAAAGTAGCTCAAGTGGTCCTTGTTCACGTACGAGAGCGGGTTGGGCTGGAACGTCGGCGAGTCGGCGGCCGACGTGAAGAGCACATAGTTGGGATTGAAAATCTCGCGCGCGAGAATCACGTACCACTCGCGCGTCACGCCACCGGCGTCAATTCCTTCCTCGTTCGTGAATGCGACGTGGAGCTTGCGCCGCAATTCGGCGCCGCTGCGCATCCTCAACGCATAGTACGAGTCTTCAAAAATGTGATCGCGGCGCACGGATAGCCGCACGGCAGCATTGCCGACTTGGCTGCGCAGAGCCGTGTGCCGCAGCTTCTTCATCGCGCTCTGGAAGTACGTGCGCTTGTTGTCAAAGTCCAAGTACGCGCGGCACCGGGACAGCTTGACGAGCGCCGCAAGCGACGAGTCGAGCAGCGACGGCTTTTCACGGACCAGCAAATTCAAAAGCACGCGGTTGGCTTCAACGAATTGGGCCAAGCGAATGCTGCTTGCGTCGGCGCCTGCTTCGGATGCGGATGCAGCCGATGATGACGACACCAAGCGCCTGAGCTCCGTGAGTCCACCTCCTTCCGCTTGTTCCTTTGTCTCGAGGCCGCCTTCCCGCAGTGCCAAGACCATGGCTTCTTCGCGCTCGGCCGAGTCGGGGACGCGCAGCGGCATGGACGCGGCATCGCGGGCACTCACTACAAAGAACGCTTCGACCATGGGCAGGAACCGGGCCAGCAACGCCGCCATCGCAATGGACGCGCCGGCACTCTTGCCTTCAATCACAGTAGCCGCATCGCCTTCTGTTGCTGTGGCAGCTGCATCGGACGTGCGAGCACCAGTGCTCTCTAACGGGCCAGTGGATCCCACGCGCGCATCATCGAGCGAGCGACTCAGTGCATCCCACAACGCGTCCAGTCCGATCGCAGAGCTGCACTCATTGAAATCAGCGGTCGTCTCACACACATCCGAGAGCGAGTGAAGAATGCGCAGCAGCGTGAGTTCGTCCTGCGCCGAGTGGAGCACCGCCGAAGCCTCGAATGTGCTGTTGGTCGTGGAATGCGACCGGAAACGTCCGTCCGCGACGAGTCGCTGGCCCTCTTTCACGAGCGCCTGCATGATCAACGGACGATTGGCGGGTACGCGGTCGAGCAGCTTGAGGATCTGGATTGTACGCTCCTGCATCGACGGCGAGCAGAGACTAAGCGCGAGCACACTCACAACGTCGCTAACGCGTCGTGCGTCCATGTGAATCGCCGGCACACGCACATAGTCTGTCGAACTAGAAGAGAGGGCCGCCTCATCCTCGTTTTCTTTCTTCTCTTCTTCGGCATCATCCGTCTTGGTCTCACTTCCGTCATACTGATCCAGTGGCAGCAACACGAGCTCCAGCAGCTCCAGCAGCGTCTCCAGCAACGTTGAGCTACGACGCACTGCCGGCAGTTGCAGCAAGTCGACAAGAATCGAGACGCCCCGTGCCGCGTCCTCTTGACTGCCTGAACCGCCCAAAATCTCGAGCGCAAAACGCGCATTGTGTCTCACGACAAACGTCATGACTGTGAACACGCGGCCGAGAATCTCCGGGGGCACACGACTTGTTGCAGACCACGTCGAAGCACACAGACTCGTACCGTACAGTCCTTGCGGAATAAAATCATTTTCGCCCGACTTCTTCAAATCCAAGGAAGCCGATAGAATCTGCAGGAGATAGCTGCGCACGCAATCGCGCGTCAGCGGGTACACGCACACGTTTGTCAAGAGGCGCTGCACGACGCGGTTCTGGACAATCGACTGCGCCATAAAAAGCAAGCGCACGACCGCTTGAACCGCCTTGTCGTCAAGAATGCGATCACTGGGCACTTCGTCTTCTTCGCGCGGCACACGAATCATGCCGGGCTTGCGCGTGCTCGTCGCATGTCGGTCCTCTCGCCCTCGTCTAGATCCTTCACGACCATGGCGGCTTCCGGAGCGCCGCGCACCTGTCGAAAAGATATCAGGGTTCTGTGACGTGAGCATACGTCGCAGCGTCGGACGGCGGAAAATGTCGCCCGACGTTTCATCGTCGCCGCCCGTAGCCGTCGTCCCGTGGCCGCCATGACGACGCGCCGCGGTCTCTTCAAACGCCGGTCGATAAGCGGCCCGCTCTCGCAAAACCATGGCTTCGGCCTGCACTTGCGAAGGCAGCGTTTGCAAGAACGCATCGTCGCAGGTCGTAAGAATCTCTTCTCGTAGCCCGGGCGTAAGCGACGCCACAAACGACGCATTGTCCATTTCTTCGGCGCGCGAGATATCGGCCGGTGCGGCTGCGGCCCGCGCAGCTTCTTCTCGCTCACGCCGCTCGTTTGCAAGCACCTCCGCACGAATATCGGGCGGCAAGGCCTCGAGAGTCTCGCGGTCAAAACTCGAGTTGGCCATATCCAGATCCAATTGAGAAAGGCTTTCGGATCCACCGCTCGCGGCAGAGGCTTGCGCTGTCGTAGAATGTTGAGATGGAGCTGGAGGCGGCGCGTGTTGAGCCACAATCTCGGCCTGCATTTCCGGTGGCAGAAACGCAAAGACTTCTGGGTCTACCCCTTCCGGGCATACGAATCCACCAACTTCTTCTTGATCGACGTGGTCGTCGCTCTTCATTTCTTCTTCTGTGACCGTACTAGTGAACCCTGGAACATGCGGCGGAGGCGCGGGAGGCGTTGATGTGTCTTCGGCCACTAGTGGCGTGGGTTGCTGAAAGCTGGACAAATCCAACGTAAAGTTCATCAAATTCCCGGACGATGAAGATGTAGTCGTCGGCGCTGGAGGCGGCATAGTCGTCGTTACTCCACTTGAGCTGGACGTCTCCATAGGTAACGCCGGCGACGCCGAGAGCACGGGCGACGACGTTGACATTTCACTCTCAGATCCCATCTCATCGTTTGGAGAGCGTAGGGACGATTCGCCCAGAGTACTCGCGAGCGCAAGCACTGACGCCGTGTCTGATGCTGCATCCGTCGAATTGGGTAAGTGGGAAGCGTCTTCTTCTTCTGGTCTTCGCACTGACTGGGTGGTCGAAGCTTCTCCTCCGCTTGCATCCTCCTGGATGACCGTAGTGGGTTCGCTCTGGGTTGCTACATCATCCGACGAAGACGGCAACCCGCCGACAGGAGGCTGCGGCGGTGGGACACTCGGCTGAGATTGTTCTGCTTGGACCGACGTGGACGCGGTTGGATCTGGTTCGACCAACTGTGTTGCAAACTGCTCCAAACGAGTCGCAATCGCGCGCGCATCGACGGCACCCGTGTGGCCCGTCCATTGTGCCCCAACATCCGTGGGCACGTCACCACGGAGACCTCGTCCTGCACCGGCGGCACCCAAGAGCTCACGGTCGGCGCGGCGCAGCGCAAAGCCACCGCCGCCATGCCGGTGGTGACCGCCACGGCCGTGGCCAAACACACCTTGTGCTGAGGTCGGAATGTCGAGGGAGAATTCGCTCAGCAAGTTGGACACGGCCGACAGGCGATTCCGAGACGGCGGTCGGTTGTGGCGGCCACCACCAGCACCACCGTGCCGCAGCAAATCTCGCCCAACAAGATTTCGCGCACCGTTGGTCGTGTGAAGATTCGTATTCATTTGCCGCACCAAGACATTGAGCTCTCGGAACAGCGACGGCGCATGACGCGGCAGGGGCAGTCGATCCGGAAGCAGACTCGCCAAGCCACCGGCGCCACCACGTCCAACGGCATCACTCTCACTATACCGCAGCAAAGGATGTAGCATACTGGATGATGGAGCTGTGCCCGACAGCTCATCCATACCATGGGCTCGCCGACTGGACGAGGTAGTTCTCACGCCGGCGACGCCAGCAGTCTCGAAAATGAAATCGCTATCAGCCGTGTTACTGGGTCGTTCCTCCAAGAGATTCAGAAGCCCAGAGCTGACGCTGTCGGCAGCACTTCCAGAAGCCGAGTCCGCTGGGAACCGCAATCCGGAGTCTGGGAGTCCACCGCCCGCGCCATGGCGGAACGCCATATCAGGATCGTCTTCTTCGTCTTCCTCGTCTCCAAATGCAAACAAACCCGATCGATCGCGTGGGCTGGTGCCACCGTCGACACTAAACAAGTCCACCAGCGATCGCATGTGAGAAAATGACACAGCACTGGATCCACCGCTGTTGACGGTTGTGGTGTCGCCATCGCGTGCCACCGCTCGGCTGCGCGCAGTTTGACGAGCTCGGGCTGCGCGCACTTGATTCGATAGAATCGCCTCCTCGTCCAGCAGCCGCAGATATGAGAATTCTTCTTCATCGACCTCGTCAAAGCCATCACCACCTTCGTTGTCCAACGACCCCCACGTGCGACTACTGGTTGTTGCCCGACTGCGACTGCTACTCTCATGGTGGCGACGGACCACGCGCAAGCGGATGCGACCTTCTTCTTCGTCCATTTCGTCGTCTTCGTCCCCTTCCTCATCGTCGTCGTCATCATCATCGTCGTC
>JAADVC010000422.1:0-21388 GCA_023334575.1 Pythium volutum
CCCCCCCCCCCCCCCCCCCCCCCCAGGCACGGTACCTGGGGGGTGTCGCTGCAAGGAGCAGGATACGCGGCAGTGATGGTAAGGTACATGTGTACCTTCTCGGTTGAGCTGGCTGCATCGACATCGCAAACTCTGAGAGGAGCTGGTAGAATATGCTCACTCGTCTGACCCAGTCAGTGACCAGACTCACTCAACATTTCGTGTTGGGTAATTCGGTCCGATCATTTGCAATTCGCCCTGGCTGCTAAATCGGCGAGTGAGAGCTTTCATCGTGAGAGAGGCGCCCCCTGGCAGATGTGCACCATTGACGTGGGATCTTCAATGGTTTGCTTCGTCGCCAGGATAGTACCGGTAATCTCCACGCGACCGCTTTATTTTCGTGTTGCAACTGTAAAACGGCGCAGGATCGCTAGCGACTCGCCAGAGGATCTCCCGCATCGAATGGATCCGCACGATCTTCGCCTGTCTGGCTTTGACGGTGACTCGACGTCCATGAAGGAATCCTTCAAGGATACCGGTACAGTACACTCGTGCCACGAATGAATCACGGCCAGTCGTTGCATGTTGAACAGAGACCTTCTGCAGTACGAGAAGTTCTGGTGCCACCGTCGCACTCGTCGATCGGACAACGCCCACTACGTTCTCAGAAGTGTTATCCTGCAAGTGGCACTGTGAATGCCACCCCCACGTTTCCTGCGGCTACTGCACTGACAGCCGTGCCACTGTGGGTCAACCCGTGGCTTGCCCTCAAGGAACGTCGCAACGTCGCATCGTCGCGCTCCGGAAGTCGACAGTTGCCGTTGCACCCAGCGGAAATGCAATGGACGTATCGTTGAAGCATGCGCGTTGTTGTCGCCCGAGCCAGATACAGTAGTTCCAGGAGAGCGAGTCCCACATACCGGTATGAGTACTTATGGGGGATCGGGTGACACGGTGCGTCGTCTCTACGACGGCAGGCTATTGCAGTATGGCATTGGGCCGGACGCTACCAACTGACAGTGAGTTGCTGCAACTCGGCAGAAAGGTTGACACGCATGTTGAACTGACAGAAACGTCCCCATGGATGAGCTGATCAGGGGCGAGGCTTTCCCTGGGTACTAGTTTATAGAGGTCTTGAAACACGAGCTTGGTGAACAACGACGTGACGACGGGTGACATCCACAATCAGAAATATACGTTACGAAAGGTGCCCAACCCTGTTACAAACATGACTACCAAGTAGTCATTGTTCTCGGCATTTCCCTTTTCCCCCCATTTTCGCGCAGTTACCGGTAATAGCTGGCGAGTCGCCAGTAGCGACGGCCAATATGGAGCGAGCATTCATGGGGGCTGAATATGCGCGTGTATTGAGATAAGACTACGCTTATTCCTGACCACCATGAGCCGCGACTCGCGTGCAGACGCAGACCTCGGCAAGCGCCACGCCGAGCGCAAGTACGACAAGCAGACGCTGCGCGCCAAAGTGCCGTGGTACCGGTACGTTTTCGTCGTCTTCATCGTCTCGCTGTGGGTGTCATACTGACCTATTGTGGCTACTGGGTCGCTCCTGCCGCCGTAGTAACACGTTTGAAGACGCCGATGCGCCACCGACCGCAGCGCTCCCACCCGAGCCGACGGCGCCCGACCCTCCGCTTCAAATCCCGTCGGATCTGCGGCCGCTCGGCCACAAGCGACGCTATCTGCGCACGATCCAGCTCATTGAAGAGCCCTTCAACCTTTCGAGTCGGATAGAAGCAAGCGCCGCGGACAATGCTGAAGTCTCCCCGCGTCCGTTCGAAAAGACACTGAGGCTATTGGAGAAGCCAGGTGCCAAGACAAAGCACGGCAAGCAACCGCCGCCCATGGCGCGCACCGTCAGTTTTCCCGTGATTTCTTCTGCGTCCCAGCGAAGCGGCAAGGACACGAACACCTCCTCGCTAGCGGACGTTGGCGAGCCGGACGACGAGCGGCGCGTGGCGAGTCCACGAAGCGAAACTCGCAAGCAGCGGCGGGAAACGACCCTGGGCACGACCAAGTCGACGGCGCCACTGGTACGTGATCAATATATGAGAAGCGTGTGGGGACTCCATCATCTCACTGGCTGATGGAGATCTCTGGCTTTGTATTAGACACCATTATCGCGAAGATTCGATGGCGGTGCGGGCGTTGGGCTACTCACTCGGCGTGTCGACCGCGAGCAATCACGGCGCGTGTCCGTGGAAGAAGCCGAGGACTTGTCCAACAGCGACTGCTACTTTGGCCCGACTGCGAAAAGGCACTTCTATGATCGGTACAAGCAACTGTACACCAAGCCGTACCTCTTCACGGAAGATCCCGACCTCGTGAGCCCGCGCAACGTACGAGACGCAGACGGGTACTTGGAGATCCCATCCAACACGCACAGCAAATTCACACCGGCATATCCGTCGGCCTCGTACCTCAAGGGCGTCGAGCGCGACTTGGCAATGGTCGGCTCTGGCATTGAGTTTCATGACGGCCGCTTGCCCAGTGAAGATAAACTATCACCACGCTCTCAGTTCCTCACGGCGTGTGTGACTCGCCCACACGTTGCGTCTCCCTTCATGGTACGCGCAGCGATGACCAAAGTGTACGACTTTTCGTTTCAGTCACTTGGCGACGAATGCATTATTGAATTTGCGCGGTGCCTTCGCAATGAACTGCCGTTTGTTGAAGAAATCAACGTCCGCGATAACCGCCTCAGCGACGACGGACTCGATGCGCTGCTCCATGCGATTACGCGCGGCAGCGCGATGCTGCACCTCTACCATCTCGATATTTCACAAAATACAATGGGCTCCAAGAGCGCACGCACGCTTCGCTCGTTCATCGTGACGCCGCACTGCAGTCTCAAGTCGCTGCTCATCGATAATGCCGACATTGACGACCACGAGTGCGCGGCCTTTATGACGGCGTTTGAAAAGAACCTCTCGATCAAGCACCTCACAATTAGCCGCAATAGTATCGGCAAGTCGGAGCACCTCAATGTCGTGCAGCCCGACTTTGTGACGGGCGGCGAAGCGATCGCGAGCATGCTCCACAGCAATCTCGTGCTCGCGCACCTCGATGTCTCGTGGAATTACCTACGGCTAGAGAGCAGTATTACGCTGGCCAAGTCGATTTTCGAGAACCGCACGCTCGTGCACCTGAATCTCGCGTACAACGCCTGTGGTGATGCCGGCGCCATGATGTTTGGCGAGGCATTGCGGGAGAATCAGTGCCTTGAAGTCCTCAACCTCGCGTACAACAGCATTGGCTGTAAAGGAGCTCAAGTGCTAGCGAACGCGCTGTACGGGAACCGCACGCTTCGCTCGCTGGTTCTGGATGGCAATTGCATTGGCCGGGAAGGCGGCCAGCAACTCATGTTTGCGCTCTGCGAAAACAAGAACGAGCTCGGATGTGACATCCGTCTCCACGCGTGCAATCTCTCGAGCTCTATGGGCCCAGCGGTGAGTGTGCGTCTCCCCATACATACCAAGCTCGAGTCCCAGACCCTCTCCACTTCAGGCGCAACGTCTGCGGACGCGACGATGTTTAGCGCTGCAGTACCCACATTTGGCGCCAAGAGTCCGTGTGTGTTTAGTGCGATGGAGCCAACGGGACGGTACACGCTCCATCTCCACGATCCGTACGACAAGATGATGGCGACCGAGCTAATGCGGCTCGCGACGTTAAAAAAGGGGTGCCACTTTGTGCGAATCGACCACCGCGTGTCCCCAGGCGCTTTAAAGAAGATGATTCAACTTGTCCGCAAAGAACGAAAGCCTGTCCTTCATCATTCGTCGGTACCCAAGATCCTACAGCACGACGACTCGACTCTAGAATCAAGTGATGATCCACTCGAGACCCTCGGACTCGATGCGCTATTCGCGCATGTCGATCGGGACCAATCGGGCGCGATCGATCGCAAAGAAGTCATGGGTGTACTCAACCGGATCGGCTTATTCCCCAAAACCGAGAACCTCGCGAGCGTGCTCGAAAAGTGCGACGTGTTTCATCAGTTCAACGCCGAGCAGGAACGGAGACAGGAGTTTGCGGCGTTTTTCTTCCACGCTGTGTTTCAGCTGCTCGACGGCGATGGCTCGGGCAAGATTGACGCCGATGAAGTCGAAGACGCCTACAAGATGCTGGGCATGTCCGACTATGACGAGAAAGAAATTGTCGAGGCGATCGCGGCCTATGACATGACGGGGGATGGCGAAATGGAAGAATCGGAATTTGTCGCCTTCATGAAGGACAAGCTGCTGGGCCGCATCAAGCTCCAACTTGCCACTAGTGCTTCCGCAGATGCAGCGAAAGGGGACGAAGGCAACGACGAACCCTTTGTGGTGCTGCTGGACGCCACGACGCAGAGACCGTGGCGTGTACCCGACGACGGCATTTTAGAAGTCGACTTTTTGTACGAGCGCGAGGCGTTTGCCTCGGCCGATGAAGCCCACCGATACGCCAAGATCCCGCAGCCGTCGATCGACAAGCTGATCCGCAATATCACGGAGCTGGCCGATTCAAAAAGCGAGCAGGAGGAGCTGTATCACGTTGCGGTCCACGACTCGGACCTGAAATTTACGGCCTCGCAGGCCTACCAGCTGCTGGATGCGTGCAGCTTACTCCACCCAGTTGAAAAGAAGATCGAGGCCGTCGCCCAAATGCTCTCGCAAATGCTGACGACCAAGGACGCGCAGGTGCTCGTCTCACGCACGCTCACGCTGCGCCAACGGTGTCGCCTGAAGGCGGAAATGGGCAGCGCCTACTCGGTGCTCATGGGCAACCCGACGGCCCACTACTCGCTCGATCTGTCGAAACCCAAGGACCGCGCTGCGCTCGCCAAGATCGCCGAGGTCGCGCAGAGCGAAAAGCTCTTTTCCAAGCACAAGTCGGGCAGGGCCGACACGTCGCAGCACGGCAATTGGGAGAATTTCCGCAATGAAGAACTCGACGGCGAGAAAATCGTGGTGACAACGTCCTTGTTTCACGTGATGCCGCGACGCGGTAAGCTTTCGTTTGACTATGTGAGTACAACGAGGCCGAAAAAAGGCACGCATCCGCTGAGCGATCGCCGGTTCCAGCAGCTCATCGCAGAGCTTCAGGCGAACATCAGTCCTTCTGCTGAGCGTGAAGACGCTGGTGATGAAGACGTTAATCCCCAAGCGGGTACTTTTGACGCGTTGTCCAAGCTATCGCTGGCCTCGGCAGTTGGCACGGTTCGCCCGTCGCCGTTTGCCAGGATTCTCACGGCGGGCACGAAGCCAACCGACTTGTGGGACAAGACAAGGTCGACGATGGGCAAAAAATCAAAGTGGAAATTCGCCATGGTCTCACAGCACGCGACGTTTCGCTTCACGACGCGAAACACGACCAAGGAGAGCGTCGCACTCAAACTCGTGCAGATCGAGTCGACCGTGTGTGATCGCTGGCTCTCGTGTGAGCAGGCCGCACAGATCGTCGCGTGTATGCCGCCACAGTTTCTTGCGCGACCTGAAACTGCTCGGATCCTATTTTCTCGGCTCATCGACATTGACAATTTCTACGAAATGTTTGATGCGCTGGACGTGGACGACCAAACCGTGTGCGTGCAATCGCTGGGCTGGCTCAACCTGGTGAACCCCATGGCGCCCGAGCGAAAGTACGCATTGAATTTGTCGATCTATGACGAGCGTGAGATGACCAAGTTGCTCGTGCAGCTCGCGATCGCTGAGCCTGGCGAGAACTGGATCAACCAGAGCTTTTCGCTGGTGCGAGGAGAGCCCGGTCTCCCGGGCTGGAAGTTGCCCGTGCGATGGGAAAAGGAAGACCCAAAAGACGGCGGCGGCGTCAACCACTCGGGGTTCCTGCAACTCGAGTATTACTCGCGTGAAGACCGCGGGTGTGCGCCATTGCCCGCGTTCCGCAAGACGCTCATGAGCAGCGTGCTCGCGGGCACCAAGCTGTACTGCATCTGAGATATGGATGCGCTGAAGTCCCGTAAATACAGTAGACAACCATTCCGGATGAAACGGGCGTTCGAATCCAAAAGGTCTCGGAACTCGAGGTACCTGAACCGACGCGCGGAGTGAAGGTGGCGGCTCGAGGTCCAAAACTGCGACAAATCCAGTGCGAGTGCTCGCTGGCGGAAGCAGATCATGGACGACGACGACGAGCGACACGAAGCCAGCAACGGAGAGGCCAGAATGGATGAATCGCAGCAGCAAGACGGCACGTTGGTGAATATTCGGATGGAGGAAATCGAGCGACCGATCGACGCGCCCGTGCTGCTCACGAGCCGCAGTGCCAGTGCGTTGGGATATCTTACGGGCGATTTGATCATGTCGCGACTTGGTGTCTACGAGCCTATGGCGACCAAAGAGGTGAGCAACTCCCATATGTGGATTGGAGCGGTGGGGAATGGTCTGACGCAAACTACGCGTGCAATTTGTAGCTGATCTTGCGGGATGAAGTGCTGCTGGGTCTCCAGGACGAGTGTGCGCAAAGTCTGATGGTGCTCGAGATGTTGTCGCTCTCGCACAACAAGTTCACGTCGCTCCAGGGCTTCCAGTACCTCTCCAATCTTATCGAGGTATCTACGTCTCTGGTTCTGGCAACGGAAATGACGGCAACACACAGCTCTGATATCTTGTCAATCGTTTTACCAATGCACACAGCTCAACCTCAACTTCAACCAGATCACGTCGCTCGACAATCTCCAGTGCTTTGGGCTCGAAAAGCTCTTTCTCTCCAACAACCGCGTAAGCAGAAAGCGCGTAGTGTTTCCACTCACCATGTGTCGTGTCAGTCCTGACGTGGTGGGTTATTCGCGTTATCAAAGGTGGTCAACATTTCGCCGCTCAAGCAATTCACCAAGCTCACGACACTTTCCGTGTATGGGAATCTCATTAGCGAACTGGAACCAGCATTGAGCACGTGCCGCGCATTGCCAAAGGTACGTTTTCGGCTGTACTACCTTAGGCGGCTTCCTGCCAGTGTGTTAACTTGACCTCAGCTGCGGTGTTTGGACCTCGGTGGGAATCCCTGCTCGCAAGACGTCGACGGCTTCAAGTTTCAGGTCGTGCGGTTTCTCCCACGGCTCAAGATCCTGGACGGCGACCAGCTCACGCAACTAGACAAGGACCTCGCCGATGCATTTGTGATGCAAGCGCGACAGGCCGCTGCTGGCCCGGCGCGACCATCGACTGCGACTACCACGATTGGTTCACGGCCTTTGACTGCCACGCCCAAGCCGTGGGAGAGTGATGCACCGCCGCTGCTGCCGGCTGAACGTGAGAGTTTTTTATCCGCGTCAGAAGGAGGGGTTTTTGGAACTTCGAACTGACGATGGGTTTTTGAATCCGCAGCATTCGATCCGTTCACGAGCAAGCACATGCCCAAGGGCAACGTGCGCCTCTTTCGCGACGATTTCCTCAACAATAACCCCATTTTACTCGAATATCTCGCCCAAGAAACCCAAGAAATGGCGCGCGAGCAGTATCAAGAATCCTATCCAAGCACTGACGAGGACGAGACCCCGTCGCTGCAGCGCAACAGCAGCTTTGTGGAGAAGATGCGGAGTGCGAATCCACTTGACAATGGCAACGGGAAGTGCGATGATGAGATATCGTTGACCGAGACGGTACGGCCTGGAAGCGCGCTCGCTCGCCCATTGACGGCCCGTTTGTCGACGGGCATCGGCGCCGTGCTCACGACAAATCTCGGCATTGATCCGTCTGATCCAAAGAGCACGATCCGCAAACTACTGAAGCACATTGAGCTGCTTGAAGAAAGTCTCGCGAGCTACAAGACGCGCCACGTCGAAGCGAGCGAGGTGGCGCTCATGGAAGAGAACCGTCGGCTGCAGACTGAAAACAACAATATCCCGATTCTACAGGACGAGATCATGAGCTTGAAAAAGCAGCTGAGCGTCGCCAGCGGTCCACGGCCGCCAGCCCCAATGTGCATTTCCCCAGTCGGTGGTGGGGACGCCAAGAAAGCAAACGCCCTGGCCCACGAGAATGACCAGCTACGACGTGAGGTCCAGCGGCTCCGACAACTGCTCAAGCGCCACGAGGTCACCCCCACAGAGACAACGACGATTCCCCGACCAGCAAATGGTGCGAACGGTTCGATGGAGATGACCGACAAGCCCACGCGGCTTGGTGACTCGCTTTTGTTAGAAGAATCGGCGTCTATCGATGTGGAGCTCACGGAGCTCATCCTGCAGAACGAAATCTCGCTGGAACTGATCCGCAACGACATCAAAAACACCAACAAAGAGTGGGAAGACCAATTCCAGGCCGCCAAGCAAAAAGAGCGCGAGCGGCAACGCGTGCGACCACAGACGTCGCTCGGGCTCTTGCAACACACCATGCCTGGCGACACACTGAGCGAACTTGGCGGTGGACGGAAGGTCTCTAGCTCTGTTGGGAAAGTCAAAGCCAGCACAGCAGCCGCGCCAGTTGTGCGAGCGAGGCAACTGCATACTTCCGCTGGATTTCGCCATGGCGGTGGCCCGGAAGAACTGTTGCTTCTCGACTCTCCATCCACTTCAGCATCCTCGAGCTCAAAAGGGCGATCTGTCACCAACATCCTCACGCTGTGAGATGATACTCCTCTCGGTTTGGGGTCTGGAAACAATACACACTCTCTTTTCTTTTGTTAGCGTTTTTCGTGGGAGCGGAGACAGAGGCTCCTTTTTGCCTTCTCATCCTTTTCGTCAAGGACAGAGTGATTGGGGGAGGGGGTCGGGTCGTTTGGGGATGGAACTCAGAACAGCTTACGTCTTCGCACTTCCGTTCGTCGCGGCGCTTGAGGATGCACCACTTGCGCTCTTCGAAACTTCGGGCCACTTACCGTCCGGCCCGACGGGCCAGTTGGTGGAAGTTCGCTTGTGCTCGGGCACGAGCTTCTCGCGCGTCGCCACATCCACCTGCGAGAGTTCTACAACGTACACACAAACATAATGAGCGAATCGGTCGGTATTGAGAAACGAAAGAACGCATCCCACACGCACCGTGCATCGTAAAGTTGAACAATGGCGGCACCGGCGCACAGTTGGGTAACACGAGGGCCTCGTCGCGTAGCTCATCAAAGAACGTATGGGCCGCAGCCTCGAGTGGTCGCAGCCGCTTCTTGGGGTCGTACACGAGCATTTTCGAGAGTAGGTCAATGGCTTCGGGTGGTGTCCGCGATCGGAAAATCTTGTTCCACGAGTGGGCCTTGATTTGCGGAAACTGAAACTCGGTGTAGTTGGGGTTCATGGCCTCAATCTCCTCGCGCTGCGGTGTGCCCAGCACTTTGATAATCTCCACGAGCTGGTCGACGCCACTCTCACCAGGAAACAGTGGCTGGCCCAGCAGTAACTCGGCACACACACAGCCCAGCGACCAAATATCTATTGCGTCGAAAACCACCAGCGTGTAAGCGAGCCATTCTTGCGTCATCACCCGTCTAATCAAAGAGAGGAGCCGTACGCACCGATCGCAGTCGTGTAGTCGGTCGCACCAAAGATGAGTTCCGGTGCGCGGTAGTACCGCGAGCAAATGTACGACACATTGGGCTCGTTCTTTTGGAGCACCTTGGCGCTGCCGAAATCGCACAGCTTGACAACGTGGGACCTTGGATCCAAGAGCAGATTTTGCGGCTTAATGTCGCGGTGGCAAATGCCCGTCGAGTGGATGAATGCGAGCGCGCGGCAAATCTGGTATATGTACAACTTGACCAGCGTAATGGGCATGTACTGCTTGGCCTTTTGCAGCTGCCGCGCGACGCCATAGACCGTGTCGGGGATAAACTCGAGCACGAGGTTGAGGTAGAGCTCGTCGGGCTTTTCGCCATTGCAGTAAAAGCAGTGCTTGAGCTGCACAATGTTGACGTGGTTGAGCTGGCGCATGATCTGCAGCTCGCGGTTCTAGAGGGCAGTCACGGTATATCCATAGTGTAAATCCCACTGGGAACATAGAGAGACACAGAGAACGCCGTCATAAACCCACCTTGAAGCGCTTGTCTTGAAGCACCTTTTTGATCGCGACAATCTCGCCCGTCTCCTCCACCGACGCCTGCATATAGCGATCCAGCGTCAGCGTCTCTCCACAAAAAAGAATCCATTTCCCTAGAAACGACATGCGCACCTGAAAGACCACGCCAAACGAACCGTTGCCAATGATCCGCTCGGCCGAGTAGTGGATCGTCTTGCCCTACATATTCGTTCCTCTCCATGAAAAATTTCCCTCCACGACCCCCAAGTTCAACATGGCATCCGTACATCCGCGAGCGTATGGGTCGAGTCGCCGACCGTAATGCCCGTCGCATCGTTCCGCATCTCGTCCTTTTTGCTCTTGCTGGTCGTAGTCGCCGTCGCGACCGCCGCTGTCGCCGTGGCCGTCGCTGTGGCCGCCGCATCTTCGCGCGTGCCCGCGACCGACCGGTCCGTCTTGCGCGGATCTTCGCTCATTATCTACATTCCACATTCCACACAAAAAAACACCTCAGCCCTATTATCTCGCCTATAGAGACCGCCATATAATATACCCACATACGCGCTGCTGTCCTACGTGCTCGTCGTATACCGATAGAGGTCGGCGCTCGCGTGTTCGTCGATTCTTTTCCTTCCCCCCGTCGGTGGGCCGCCCCGTCCGCCTATTGAATTTGCTTCGGCGGACCCAAAAGGTGTGTGTTTTTTTCCAGGGGGAAGTTTCACGTTGGTGCGAAAGAAAACCCCAAGCCAAATAAACGCGAAAAAATACCGATCTTATTGAGAAATACCGGTGATGGGATCGGTATTCTGGGTTTCGTTTGGGTTCTTTTTCACCAATCAGATGTCTCTAAACAAGATGATTGGTGGAAACGTGTCCAAAAAAGCGCCATATCTTCAAGATGAGGTCCTCATTTTTCCGACGATCATTTTTGCCACGGGTGGATGGGGAATCTCGCGTCCTCGCGGTCGGCGCCGCACGTCGAGACGGCACGCATCGCGCTCGTCGTGGTCGTGCTGCTCGCGAATCTCTTCTTCTCTGGTGTGGTCTTTGGCTGGGCGCCGCTGCTGCTCGTGCTGCTGGACGAGCAGCAGTACGGGGAACTATGCCACGCCGACGAAACGCGTGGTGGGCCCGGGGCCGAGCCCTGCGTCGCGCAAGAGAACCGTCTCAACCTCATGTTTGCACTTGCTGCTGTCGCGACCAACGCTTCGTCGCTGCCCATTGGTGTGTGTCTCGACCGGTTCGGTCCCAAGGCCGTGACGGCGCTCGCTGGGATTGTCCAAGTCTCGGCCATGGTGCTTATGGCCGTGGCCGACTCGCAGCGCCTGGACGTGTTTGTGCCGGCGTACGTCATGATGGCCGTGGGCGGCACCATGACCATGATGGCGTCGTACCCCGTGAGCTTTTTGATCCTGCAGCACCAGACTGCGATCCTCGCGGCCATTAGCTGTCTCTTTGACGGCAGCAGTGTCATCTTTTTGCTGCTCTATTCGATTCGCTCCGTGTTTCGCGCCTCGCGGTTCGTGTTGTTCATGGGCTACGCGGTCTTTGCCGTGGTCGTGTACGCGCTCATGTTTATGCTGTGGCACGTGAACGAGCGTGCGCTGCTGGCGCGGCAAAACAGCCTGCTCGACGAAGGCGATGACGACGACGTCGAACTCGAAGCGCAGTCGCTGCTACCCGACAAACCCGATCTCTCCATGAGCTCGCCCATGAGCGAGCGAGCGGCCAAGCAACTGCTCAAGACCCACTACGTCGACTATGGCGCACTCAATGAAGCGCAGCTCGCGAGCGACCACGAAGTCGACGAGATCCACGAGCTCTACCGCACGGGCACGATCGACACGCAAACGACCGACATGACGATTCGCGAGCAGCTCCAAACCTTTGAGTTTGCGTACATCATGGTGTACGCAAGTGTCCACGTGCTGCGCGCCAGTGTCTTGATTGGCACGGCCAACAAGCTGCTCATCAACTATGGCGACGCGACCAAGCATTTCCTCTACACTAAAATTTTCAGTCTCGTCTTGCCGCTCGGATTCATTTTCGTGCCGGCGATCGACTGCCTCGTCGAGCGTCCACGCGGACTCACGTTGTCGCTCATCGTGACGAACGTACTGGGCGTTGTGTACAATGTGCTGGTGCTGGTCCCCATGCTGCCCGTGCAGAGTGTGACGTTTGTACTCTTTACGGGCTTTCGCGCGTTTCTGTACGCCGTGGCCGCGGCGTTCACGGCCAAGACATTTGGGCTCAAGCACATGGGCACGCTCATGGGCATTATTTTCTCGTGCGGCTCGATCGTGAGCCTGCTCGAGTACCCGGCCGTGTACCTGTCCAATCTCCAAGCCGACGGCGACCTCACAGTGGTCTACTGGCTGTCGCTCGCGGCGTGTCTCTTGCTGTTTCCTCTCACAGAATTCCACCGTCGTCGCGAGGCCTCGCGCGAGAAAACCCATTGCGATTTGCTCTCGCGCTTTGGCGTGGGATCTCCGGAACCGCCGCGTCCCGAGACGGTCGGCGTGAGCTACCGTCGGTCCCCGCCGCTGCACGCACCAATGTTATCGATGTTGGGGGCAACCGCCACCACACCAAAGAAGCTGCGAAGCAGGTCGCTGCAGCCTGACGAGAGAACACGCAGCGAAGGAACTTTGAGGTAAAGCGATAGCACCAGCGATAGGGCCTTTCTTCTATAGACGGCCATCTTCCGTCTGATAATCCACTTGTCCCACATGACCAATACGTGTGGGACATGAGCTTTTTGGACATGGCTACATGTTGAAGTCCCAACGAATAGATAGGCAGTGCATATCCTCTCCAGTATGGAGGCGTTAGTATCGTTCCTCACCACGGAGGTTTCGTGCCGACCTTTGGTTTGGCGTATGCAAAGTTCTCGGCAACCTCGTCGCACCTGCGGGGCTGCCTCGCCATCCCATTTCTGCGTATCCAGACAAAGAAACTCCCCAACGGTACGGATCGCGAAAGGTCACGTTCTGTGCCTTCTGTAGTAGGAAACGCTGACATGAAGAAGCTACAAGTGTCGCACTGGAGCCCGCAAAATGAAACGAAAGCCGATGGATCTCCCCTCTTCCAGCCACAACCGCATTTCGTCTCTCCTGCCCACTCCACCGTGACCCTAGCACCGCTCGACATGAAGCTACTCGCCCACGCCGCGTGGCTCGCGGCCGCTACGGCGCTCACTGTCCATGCGCAAGACACGTGGGAGAACGGCAATCTCTCGCCGCCCGAGCCGCTCGTTGAACACATTGACGACCAGCGCGCGCTGTGTCCGCCGCGCAACATTGACGTGGTCGACGGACGCGCCATTCCGACCAACACGTGGTGGGGCAATCTCATCACGTGCGATCCGAGCTCGAACGCGACGGCGCCAATTTGGGCCAACCCGTTTGCCATGAACATGGAGATGGCCAGTCCGCAAGGGCTCTTGGGTATCTCGCTTGGGTACCCATTTCGGTCGCGGTACTTTGGCGACGTCTCGAGCGACGGCAAGGCCAAGTTCTACGGCCACGTGGCCCACAAGGAAGTCGTGATGAGTGCGACCGAGTTTGCGCGCACGCCGCCGACGCTACGTGTCACGGACTGGTCGGATCTCGGCGTGCGCGTCGCCATGACGCTGCCGTCGCCGTCGTCGTCGTCCTCCGTGTTTGCGTCCACCATGGTCAGCGGCATGGCGTTTTTCACGGCGTCGTACACGCAGCTCACGCCGCGGATCGCACTCCAAGTGCCCATCCAGTCGGTCAATGGACTCTCGACGCCCGCGGCCGGTGCCGTGCTGCCGTCGGGGCGTCGCTTCGTAATCACAACCGTGAGCAATCTCCAGTGGGTCCTGTACACGAGCGTGGACGTGACGCTTGCGGTCGAGAGCAACCAGATCCTGCGCGCGACCGCACCGTTCACGGGCACGGTCCGCATCGCGCCCGTGCTGGCTGAGACGCCCATCGTCATGTACGACACGTACAAGGACTGTATCGTGCAGGGCGCGACGCTCGAGGTCGTGAGCGACGAGCAGTACGAGTTCCAATTCCAAACGCGCGGCGACTGCTCGGTCGGCTTGCTCCACTATGCGCTGCCCCACCAAATGGAGACTGTGGATCCGACCAGCGTGAGCGTCGTGGGCAATGTCGTCGTGCGCTCGACGACGCGTGGCGAGATGCGTGCACTCGTGACCAAGACGTGGCCACCCAAGTGGACGCTGAACGAACGCGCGTCGCTGCCCATCTCGTTCTACCCGCAGCGTCGCCTCACGGCCATGGACGCGGCCCAGCAAGACATGCTCAATACACTCATCAAGGATATCCAGGCGCCCTGGAGCATTGCGACCCGCGGCAGCTTGTACTTCAACGGCAAGGCCGCGCTCAAGTACGCGTCGCTCTGTCTCATGGCCAACGACCCGGTGATCGTAAACAACGATTTGTCGATTTTGCGGCGCTGTCTGACCAAGCTCGAGGCCGTGGTCAAGCCGTTTGTCGACAATACGTGGTACTTTCCGCTCAAGTACGACCGCGTCTACGGCGGCATGGTGTCGTACGAGAGCTTTGCCACCAATGACATGAATGCCGACTTTGGCAACTCGGTCTACAACGACCACCACTTTCACTATGGCTACTGGATCTACGCGAGCGCGATCATCAACTTTTTGCACCCGACGTGGCACCGCCTCGACGATCTCAATACGGTCACGCGTCTATTGCTGCGTGACGTGGCGAACCCCAATAGTGTCGATCCGTACTTTCCCAAGTTTCGCGCGTTCGACTGGTTCCGCGGCCACTCGTACTCGCACGGTGTCACGACGTTTGCCGACGGCAAGGACCAAGAGAGCACATCTGAGGATATCAACATGTCGTACGCACTCATGCTCTATGGCCAGGCCACGGGCCACACGCGCATGGCTGCGATCGGCAAGCTCATGGTCAAGCTCAATGCGCGTGCGATCCAGCGGTACTTTCTCATGGACAATGCCAGCACCGTCCACCCGGAAGCATTCAAGCGCAACAAGGCACCGGGCATTTACTTTGACAACAAGGCCGACTATGCGACGTGGTTTAGCGCTGAAAAGTACTGTATCCACGGCATCCAAATGGTGCCGATCACGCCCGTGACCGAGTTTGTGCGTACGCGCACATTCATCCAAGAAGAGTGGGACGAGATCTTGTCCAAAGAAACGATTGTCGCGACCACTGACCTCGCGAATCCGTGGCTCAGTTTGTTGTACGCCAACTATGCACGGCTCAACAAGCAGGCCGCGCTCAATGTGCTCCAGCAGACGCAGCTCGACGACGGGCTCACGCGGGCGTGGGCGCTCTACATGGCCTCACAGCTCAACTGAGGAAGGAAGGTCCTCCATCGTCCTCCACGACAAAAGTGTGGTGAATAGAAAAAGGTCCCTCCGGGCCTGAGAGGGACATGGTCGCGTCATCGTTTTTGTGGCCGAGCGCAGCTGCGCGCGTAATGCACAACGTTATCAGAGCTTGTTGATTCGGGGTTCGTCGTTCCTTCGATGGAGACTCAAGTTGACAGTGAGTTGAGGTGCGAAATGTTCCCGTGCCTAACTGCTGTTAAACGGTTCTGATTGGTTCATAAACGATTTTCATTTTTCTGATTGGTGGAAAGTGTATCAAGGTTTACCTACCACACCACTTCTCGGCTCCCGAAAAATTGGTTTATGATAGGTAATCTTTTTTTGTTTCTATTTTTTGATAAACTAGCGTGTCTAATTTCAAATATAAACGGCACCGAGTACTGGATGGATTGCGGAACGGCAAGTCTCCATTGCGCTGCAGCATCCTCCGTCATCCTCTATTCTCGTCCTCACAACGGAAGAAGCTCACCGAAGAAGAGACAAGAACCATGGCGGCCGAACGCGAAGGTACGTTGCGCCGCAGCAGAGAGAGAGAGAGAGAGAAGCGCGCCGTCGCCGCTCTCTTCTTGGACGGTTAGACTCTAAACCTATTGTCGCATGAAGCGTTTCTCCAAGTCTGCGCCGACCTCAAGGCCGACGCGCTCGACATCCTCGCGCGCGAGTACAAGTTGCCACAGGAGGCCATCGACTGGGTCGGCACGTGCATCGACTACAACTGCCTCGGCGGTAAACTGAACCGCGGTATCAGCGTGCTCCACTGGTCAGTCTCTTTTTCTTCCTCATCTGTCTCTTTTTGAGTTGCATGGCGCCGCCATGCTGACTCGTCTGTGTCTCCTTTTGCATTCGTTCAGTACGCAGGCCATGGCCGCGGAACCGCTCTCGCCCGAGATGACCCGCAAGGCCAGCATCCTAGGCTGGTGCATCGAATGGGTACGTGCATATATATCAGTCGATTACGACAGGACATTTGTCACAAGTGTCCTTTCTTCCTGTAGCTCCAGGCGTTTTGCCTCGTGGCCGACGACATCATGGACGACTCGCTCACGCGCCGCGGACACCCATGCTGGTTCCGCCAGCCGCACGTGCAAATGATTGCGATTAACGATGCGTTTCTGCTCGAGTCGCTTGTGTTTCAGCTCCTCAAAAAGCACTTTCGCAGTGCCGACAGGGCCCTTTATGCCATACTGCTCGACCTGTTCCACGACGTCATCTTCCGCACCGAACTGGGTCAGCTGCTCGACCTCACGTCGCAACCTCTCGGCGCCGAGCCCGACCTCGCGCGGTTCTCGCTCGAGCGGTACCGCCAGATCGTGCACAACAAGACGGCGTACTACACGTTCTACCTCTCGGCGGCCTGCGCCATGGTGCTCAGCGGCGTGACCGACGACGCGTCCCACGCCGTGGCCAAGCAAATCTGCGTCCAACTGGGCGAGTATTTCCAGATCCAGGACGATTACCTCGACTGCTACGGCGACGAAAGCGTGATTGGCAAGGTGGGCACCGACATCCAGGACAGCAAGTGCAGCTGGCTCGTCGTGCAGGCGCTCGCGCGCGCAACGCCCGCCCAGACGCTCGTGCTCAAGCAACACTATGGGAAAAACAGTGCCGAGTCGATCGCAGTCGTCAAGAAATTGTATGACGAACTCGAGCTCGCCGCGGCGTTCCACAAGTACGAGGACGAGACGTACGCGCAGCTCTCAGACAAGATCGCGCAGGTCACCGAGATGCCGTCGACAGTGTTTACGATGTTGCTCAGCAAAATCTTCAAGCGCAACAAGTAGGCGAGATCCACCGCAAAAAAAGCGCTGCTTTCTTCTCACAGTGTTAGGTTAGCGACACAGTGTGATGGGAATGTTCTCCGTGACCATGTTGCCGTCTTCAAAGAGCACCACGACGTTCGTCTCAAACTCGACTTTGAAACCTAATTTCAGTCAATCGAGTGTTGAGCCATTTTGGATCTCATGAGTGAAATGATACTTTAAACGTACGTGAAGTGAGCATGGTCGGGCACGTGAAGAGCCTCGGAAAGATCATGTAAATGGGGATCGCCATTTGCCGACACACGTCGCCCCAACCGATCTGCACGTTCTGGATCTCGGTCGCTTTATACAGGAAGCAATTACTAGTATTAGCTCATCCAACGAGATCCGCTTCTTCGGCCAGTAGCATACCATCTCGCGCGACGCCCTCTGTATGTGCGACTGTCTCAACTCGAATGAGCTGCAACTCGACCGACTTAATTGGCGCACTCGCCGTCTCAATCACAATCTACAGTAGTAGACAGAGAATAGGAGAATGAGAATCCGGCCAGCTTGGGTTTTGACGGAAGACTGTACCTCTCCTGTAAAGGGCAAGTTCACGGGGCAGTTGGTGCGGTGGATACGGCCCGTGATATGGAACGATGGTGCAGTCGTCAAGCTTTTCTGTACGTGCAACGGTAAAACCCCATCGCATGAGTCCTCACACAATAGAAAACCAACCGAAGTTGAGATCGCTTCACGTACCCGACGGACGTTCTCGACGATTTCGGGCGTCAGACTAAACTCCTCTGGCGCTTCAGGCAGTGGCTCTTGCAGCTATACGCAAACAAAACAGTATGGAGTGAGTGCGCGAACCAGCCTCGTGTTTCTATGGAGAAACAGAAGGGGGGAAACGAACGGGCACTTCGACGATAAATTCGACCGTCTTGGCGAGATTTGACTTCATAATGCCGCGCACGCAGTTGCACGTGATCTCGTACTTGACCGAGACGTAGACGCCGTGGTACGTCTCAAAGAGCGGCTGCCCGTCAATGCCCGCGAGCTCAAATTCAAACGGGATCTTGGTAATGCCAAACGGCACTTTGCCGGACGCGGCGACGGGAATGTGGAAATAGACCAGATCGAGCGGCGCGACGGCGTTGTAAAACGAGTCAAAGAGACCGGCGCTCTTGACGCTGAGCTGGAGCCGCGCGCTGCCCTCGACTTTCATGGAGATGCCCTGGTGGGCAAAGCCCTTGGGCGACGAGATGATGATCTGGCCCTGCACGATCTCCTGCAACAACCACGGATCGTCAGAACCCCAAAAGACCACGAGACGATAGAGCAGAGACAGACGAGTCTATCCTACATGAGGACGGAAGATGCGGTCCACGCGGTTGAGCTTGATGTCGATGGAGGACGAGCTCATGGTCTTTGGCCGAGTGAGGATCGCGGCGAGAGGAACTTCAATTGAGAGAAGCAAGGAGCTAAGTGCGCATGCGAACTTTCGACAGGAAGGATACATCACATACTGTAAGATAAATATATTGCATACATCCATCAGTAAAATACAGACCGAGGCATTTTTTTCTTTTCTTTTCTTCGGAGTCGGTAATTTTCGATGATTCTTGAAGTTGTCCAAGCAAGCAAAATGGGAGATTTTCATTCCATGGATGGAAAACTCTCATAGCTCCATGGCGTCCAGAAGCGACGTGAGTGACGTCCGCACGCCGCTATATACATACAATGGTAGTAAATACGAGCACGAGCAGTTAGTCCTACACGAATCCAGACGCTCTTCATACAAAGTTTGGGTATATAACGCACCGCTTGGGCGATCGCTTGTGGGCCTTCAGCGCCCGCGACACGGGCGATAGCAGCTTGTCTGTGGGGCTTCGCAGCAGACTATGAAAAACAAAGAGAGAAATCTGTTGAGTTAAACCCACCACAGACGGTATCACCATGAGGACATCGTACCGTTCTTGGGCCGTGAGAGTGTTCTCCTTGTCATCGTCGTCGTCGTCAAACCCCGAGACCGAGCCCGTGTCTGTGGGTGAGACCGACGGCGTCGGCGCGCAAAGCGGCGGACTGGAGCGTGGCGCGCGCGAGAGATCTGATATGACGATGCGGCAGTCGCTCATGGCTGAAGGTTGGTATTGTGGTGTTGCAGTGTGGCTGACGGCGCGAATAGCAGACTGAGCCTCTCTCTCTCTCTCTCGTCTCCCGAGGTCGTGACCCTGCAGGAGCTGGGTTGGAAATTTGAAGCCGCCGCCGACCGCTCACGAGTTGGCGCGAAACTATATGCTCTTGGGCGGGACCGCAAAGTGGGTCGGGTCGGCATAAGGTTCGCCTGCGAAGAGCCGTTGGAGTGGATTCCCCTCTGTCTTGCACTTGCCTCCGACCAACCATTCATTAGACACTCTTGCGGCGAAAAAAATCGAGCCACTGGCCTCAAGGCGGTCGTTTCGGGCATGAAAAGGGTGCGTGAGTAAAGCTTCTTGGAAGAAGCTTCAGAGAAGCAGACTCACGTGCCGTTGCGATTTTCCTGTGATACACTACTGTAGTTGTTGCGTGTGATACACTTGCCGAGTGTATCACTTCTTTTGAAGGTTGCACCCTCGGAAAGGACGCGACGCTTTGGTGGTATTGTAGCAAATGCCAGACTGTGTGTGGCGTGGCCGCTTCATTTGTGCCAAACGACGTCAAGAGAAAAAATACGCCTGAGAAAGTCTGCCAAACAATTCAATCGTCTCGGTTCGCACTGGCCCCCGAGCCGTTGGCTGTCGTCATACCCGATGGCAGCGACGCAAACGTCTCTCGGTCCACGTCCTCGTAAAATGGCTCGGTCGGAAACGCCGTGTCGGCACCACCGTGGTGTCTTGCATGCGCTTTGGATCTGGTTGGCGTTGGCGTCGTCGCCACCACTGTCGTCTGGGCATGCGAGCGAGCACTCCGCGGTGTCTTCTTCTCACTAATCAATACGGGCGGAGGAGGGCACGGCGTGTGTCGTTGTCGCTGTTGCTGGTGGAGCTTTCCGGCCTGTCGCTGTGGAAGATTAACTGCTGAGACACCGCCCACTAGCCGCACTGAGGAGGTCTTACTGTGTGAGCTTGCGAGCGGAAGCAGTCCGAGTCGACCCAACAGGTCTTGCGCCGTCATGGCATTTGCCCCCAGCGTCGTGGTGCTAAGTGTGTGCGTGTGATTGGCAAACCACATTGCCCCTCCACCGACCGCCTGATGGAGCTGCTGGTTGCCGTGGAGGCGCGTGGTGGCGTCCTTGAGCGATCGCTTGAGCTGCTTGATCTCTAGAAACTGACTTCGCATCCTTTTTTCCTGTTCAAAGGCGTGGTGGTGGAACGCCTCGAGGTCACTTCGTGTCTTTTCCAGCTCTTCTTGTGCCGCGAGCGTCTGCTTGTCGTGCTTGCTTTGATCGAGTTTGATAGCTTTCTTCATCACGTCGACGCGGTGCAGGAGCCGCGTGATCTCGTTCTCTTGGCTCGCAATCACAGTCTCGGTTTGCTCTTGTGTGAGTGACGCGGCCGATCGATTCGAAGCAAAGAGAGGACTTGATGACGACAGCATCGAAGCCAACTCGCCTTCGAGTCGCTTGACTTTATCCACGAGTATTTTGTTGGCGGCCGTGAGATCGACGACGTGTTGGTGCACTCTGGCGGCCTTGTTGTCCGCTACTTTCTGGTTTTCCTTGTAATGGCTCAATTGCTCGCGACAGATGCGCAGTTCTTCGCGCTGCGTTATTCGCTTTGCTGGCATGTTTTCCTACCAATCGCATTCGATAGAGCGTGAGGCATAATGTAAAATAGTTTGTAGAAGACGGCAACGCACCACTGTGTCCTGCAACTCCACAATCTGCTTATTTAGCACGCGCTGCTGATGCAGCAGCGTGCGATTCTCCATCTGGAGCGCGTCAATCTGCCGCTGTCGCTCCTGGGCCTTGTTTTCCAGCTAGACATAAGAAACACACACACGGCCAGTCAGACTGACTCCTGCCTCCAGATTAAAAAGGCGCTCCCACTCACAAACGCAATGGCGTCGTTCTGGTAAAACTTCTGTAGCTGCTGGTAAATCTCGGCGTTGTGCTTCTTGGCCTGCGCGAGCTTGCGCGTGAGCGAAGCGACGAGGGACGTCGCCGAAAGTTTGTCGGTCCGCCGCGGACGCTTGCATCGCAAACGCAGGCGAGGCGATGACGCGGGGGACGACTCGTCCGCAGAACCCACCGGACTATCGGCCACCTGTTCTTCGCCATGTCGCGCACCTTCTGCCTGTACGTCTTGCTGCTCAGGCTGTGGCTGTTCGGTATCACTCTGGGACTC
>JAADVC010000423.1:0-21351 GCA_023334575.1 Pythium volutum
CATTGTTTCTTTAAAGAAAGGCTCTACCTATTGAAATAGTTGGAGCCGTGGATTGTGTGGCAATCGCGCTCTGTCTCCCAGGACGGTACGTAATGCCTTTCAAGTGCAATCATAAGGCCCCATCACAGGGACAGGGACAGTCGCCTTCGCCGTTGACCTATATATTTTTATCATCATCTCAATGGACATCCAAGGCCGGGGTCCTGTAGATGACGCCCGTAAAAAACTATGCTCTACTCGGCCGTGGCTTCACCCCATCTTTTCCGCATTAGTTGGTAGATGGCTTGATCTATTCTTCCGTTTTGTCCCACAACGCCAACGTTGGGTCACATGTTATGCAGATTAAACAGCTTGGTGGTCGTGCAGATACTCATGCCGCAAAATAGGAGATCGCGCCCTTGGCGACGTTTATTACTCCATACTCCACTGCCACACACTGGAGCGATGATAGACCGGTCATCACACCGCCAAACCACTCTCTTACGATATGTTTCGACTGATATGCATGCAATATGGACCCTGTCTCCCTCCTTCTCTTTGTCTCTTCACTCTCTCTCTCCTCCTCACTTCCGAACGCCGGGTCTAGTCGTGTCAGTTCGACCTGTTGCATGTCCCCCACTATACTTCCATTGGTAATTTTCGATTCCGCCGCTTCGGTAGACAGGCGACGCGAGAGCGAGAGTGATGCGCAGCATGGTTAGGGGGCTTGAACGTGGGCTTGGGTGTGGGCTTGATCGGGACGTGGCAAAAGGTGGAATGAGCGACGACTCTCTCAGAGTCAAATGGGCAGTATCTCCACCAAGGGGGCTGCTCTACTACTTGCTCGCATCAGAGGAATGCCTCTATGTAAGAAGGGACCAATCACTAGCACTGTGGTGCCATCCTCGCGAGCTTTAATGCAAAACAGGAGTGGCCGGTGATGACTCGGTGATTAGAACATCAATGATAAATTTAGTACCGCCGGCATGTTCCCTAGGAGTTCCCCCCATCACGCATGGACACAATCGGACCCAATCGGCAGTCCACAAGTCTAATGATCGCGTTGTTCGATCACTCTTTAATCAAATCTCGTGGCTCACTGACTGTATTAAAGCCATCTAGAATTTGTGACTGACCACAAAGGAGCCAAAAGGGTGAATTGCTAGCTAGTAAGGTACTTCAAGTACCTGCGATGGCGACGCAAGGGTGCGTCCAGCTCACGCATCGAGATGACTGGATGCTCAATTGCCATCCATACATATAGTACAGGAACAACTACGATCCCTCTTCTCTCTGGCCGGCGTTCCGTGCTCGAACCGACTTTCCTGCCACCATGAGCAGTAATCCCCCCTGCTTGCCCTTGGTGCCGTCGCTTCGGCAGACGCCCAGCGCACACCAGCAGCGTCTTGCCGTCCGCTTCACAGTAGGTCCCAGCTGAGCAGATAGTTGCTTTCAGTGTCGTTGATACTGTAGTTGCACCTCCAGAGGTCCTGGCTTCAGTGCCGGAAGATGATGGCGGACCTCTGATGCTCCTTGTCACTGAGATGTGCTGTTTGTTTTTGTTGTCCCTCCGAGATGGACGTGTCAGGAGGATCGTCCTCAGGATGTGATTCACCCAAATACTGTAGGATGGGGCGATAGGACCCCGTGGTTCCGTCGGGTTGCCTCAAGTTGGTTATGGTGCAGCAATTGGGTGACCTAGTTTGGCTGTGTTTGACCGCAGAACCACAGGGATGGCATCCGCCCCAATACACTACTGATGTGCGGTCAGTACCTTGGTTGGGCGTGTCCAGGGCGTTTCGGTTGGATTCTTGGCTTTCCGTAAACATGCAAATCACATGCTGCACGTGAAACAATAACCAAGTCCCTGTGAATTTTAGTCCCGCCAATGGGTTGTCACTGCTCAGCCCTCCCGAAGTCCACATTCATACAGTACATAGCACAGTTGATGTCGTTGGAATAAGGGAAGCTGCTGCAGCGTGCGTATTATTTTCGACTGCATACTGTATCTTTGCAAAAAATATGTATCCAATCCATTGTCTCGACATCCGGAGTATCGGTCACCACCATATTGGTGGTGAGCCAGGCCGCCGCGACCCGCGGATCTCACCAGCTACTGGACCATGGTGGCTTCGTCAGCTTGACGCGGGAGCGCGAGTCGCGAGCGGATTGTGGCAAGACCCATGGCCGCCATTATCGCCTCCAGTCGGACCGGCGGCACCTGCAGCCGCACCAGCCCGGTCGATCGAGAAGCCACGCTCGTCGGGGCCTGTCGTAGGAGGACGCGTCCGACGGCGGCCGCGAAGGTTGAGCTCGCCGATGCCCATCGGGATACAGTCTTTTCACTGAGCCGCAGAAAAGCGTCGCGGACGCAGGGCATGCCAATGCCTCCGTCGCGGACGGGAAGGGCGGCGATGTCTGCACTGAGCCAGGCGCGGCCCGGCTTGACGGTCGCCGCCAATGTTCCTTTTCAAACGTAGTTATGGATGAAGCGCTGCACAACTCGATAGTGTCGCTGGTTGGCCACGCATGTCGGCCTACAAACAGGAGTTTGGGCATCACTACCGATCGACAGATCTCCGCCCGTTGGAGGAAGTCGGCGGTCTTGAGGTCGGCCAGATGCATCGTTGCACGAAGTTGCTGCAGGGTTTACGATGCTGACGGCGCACTTGCGATGGTAAAGCCGAGTAACCGGCAGTGACGATCGGCGGCCATGATCGGCAACGTCATGCTGGCATCTCCCGAGGTCGGGTCTGTCCGAGACGCGCACACCACTGCACACTTCATCGCATTGACCCGTAGCCCCGAGGCGTCGCCAAACTCAGCAAGCAGTTGTAGGAGTGCGCGTTCTTCCTTGGGGTGGCCGAGAAAAGCGGTTGCATCGTCCGGGTATCCCGCGAGTGTTACGCGCGTCTGGGCGTCAAGCTGGACGCCCGTGAGGCCCGTGTCCACAGCAGCCGCTTGATACAGCAAATCAATCATGAGAACAAATAGCACCCGGGCGAACGGACATCCTTGCCGGATGCCGTTGTGAATGTCGACGCTGTGCGACAGTTCTGCCCCTGCCAAAAACTTTGCCGTGGTGGCGAGGTGCATGTCGTCCACTGCTCGGACAAGTGCAACCGGGAAACCATGACGCTCGAGAGCTGCGCTGACGAAAGGCCGGTCCAACGTGTCGTAAGTTTTCGCAAAGTCGAGAAGCACCGCCGTCGTTGTCTCCGGTGCTTGTCCGTCTTGTACGAGTCGCTGGACGGCTGTCCAGACGTCGATGGCATCATGTACCTGGCGACCCGGTGCGAACCCAAATTGCGCCGACGATAGCGTCTCTTCCAAAGAGGCGCGCACGCGCTGCAGTAAGAACCGGGAGTAGATCTTATAATCGCTGTTGACCAGAGCAATGGGGCGGTAGTCGAGACCAGTTGTGGAGGTCGTCGTCTTGGGGATACAAAAACCGTCGCTTCTGCGAAGCTGGGTAGAAGCATGCCTGCGGCCAGCCAGCCCGTGACCAGCGCTGCGAGGATCGGGGCCAGCTCCTGCAAGTTGTCGCGATACCAGTCGTTGGGCACCCCGTCCAGGCCACAAGCTTTTCCACGCGGGCAACCGGATATCGCGATCGCGACCTCGGCGACGGTGGACGCTGCGGTCGCCTCCGGTGCCAACGCTTAAACGCGTGGCGGCAGCCGCGTCAGAAACAGCTGTCTTGCCTCCTCCGTCGGCGGTTTTTGCTGCAGAATAGGGCGCCAGTCGTCGACAAGTCGGTCTGCCACGCTCTGTCCCTTCTTGGTCGGCAGCGACTCGGTGCGTGCGCTTCGGCGGCCATTCTACATGACGCTGATGCGTCCGTAGAAGGCCCTTGTCTTGCCTGCGGAGTGTCCGGCGTACACATCGAACTTCCGCCGACGGGTCATATCAGCGCGTGCCTCGCGCGTGCAGATGATCGCCGCACGGATGGACTCTTGCCGCGCTGCAGGGTCGATCGTGAGCAATTCGAAACGGTCCTCGAGCGACTGCGGGCATCGTGGCGCCGTCGCGCGCAGTCGTTCCGCGTTGAGCTCGGACCGGAGCCGGCGGAGCCGTTGACGGTACGAGTTGCGCAGATTCTTGGCGCGCAGCCGCACTGCTCTCAGCGCGGCACTCAAAAAGCATCCTTGAGCGTGTCCCATTGTGCGGCCGTACCCGTTGTCGGTCCGGTCGACAAATCGCGTAGCTCGTCGATATATGCCGTCGAGATCGCGGCGACTGCTGCTGTCGCATGACCGAGGACGGGATAACGTAATGCCCGTCAACCAGCGCGCGGCCGGTTGGTTGCGGTGGGGCCGGTCCTATCATGAGCGTGACGGCGTCATGGTCGGATCGTGAGCACGGGGGGGGACCGTGGTACCGCGTACCAGATGGTACGAGTCCGCACTGAGATACCATCAGTCTAACCGACTGCTTGCTCTGTTACCGTCCGGCATGCGATACCAGTACGAATGCGCGCGGCCGTGGAAGTCCAGCTCATGTCGCCCTGTGGTGGCTGCCAGCATATCCGAGGTAGCCGAGTCTACCAGCCGCCAGTGCCGCAGCCGCTGCTGGAGCTTCGGCGAGTCATGGCCATCTCCTGTCTGGTGGCTTCGGTCGAGGGCCGCGTCGAGCGTACAGTTGAAGTCTCCTCCCACGAGTACCGTGCCGTCTGGTGGTACCCGCTTGCTGAGCGAGCTGAACAGTGCTTCTCGGGCAAGGCGCTCCGTAGGCACGGACAGGCAGACCAGCGTGACGTTGATCCCATCAATCAGCCCGGTGAGAGCCAGGCAGTGCGGGCTCCACATGTGGCCGCATGGGCCGCAGCTGCATTAGCTTCGAGTCGGGGTGAAAAAGAATGGCCACGCCTCCTGCTACCCGTTTCGTGCTCGTCCAATACGAGAGCGGCGGCGGCGTCGTCTCGACCTTGTATCCCCAGCCTCTGGCTTCAAGAGTGGCCGCCCAATTCTTCGTCGTCTTCGTTTCTTGTAGGAATACCGCGTCCATGGCGTTGCCGTCAATCGTTTCTCGCAATCCATCAAACCACGCCTCAGTGCGACGTCGCTTTTTAGAAAAACCACGTACGTTCTGTGTCGTGAGAAGGAGAGGGCCGAGAGATCTCGAAGATAGAACCGTCTGCTAAGGTTCCATCTTCTCCACATGGCCTACACTCAAGGGAGCGTAGGCCGGGTAGTCGACCGGGTTGGTGGTCGACGACCCAGGCACTACGGGGGGGCCTTTAATTGCGGGTGGCGCCGACCGCCGCACCTGGAACAGGATGCGGAAGCGGCGTGGGTGGGAAGGCCTCCTCCAGCGCCTCAAAGAGGACGGTTGGGAACTTCCACCCACCGTGGGCAAAGGTTTCGACGGCAGCGTGGACGGCGCCAGCATTCGCAGGCCGTGCGGTCCAGCAGACCAGGGCCTTGTACCTGGTAGCGATTGGAAGAAGACGGAGCGTGGGAGGCAAGGCTGCGCTGTGGACCACAGTATGCGCTAGCAGCTCACCCCATGGCGTGTCCGATACGCGTTCGAGTCGCCGGTGCGGCGAATGAAAACCCTTGATCTTGCGGAGTCGGCCCCAGCGAGACGCACTGTTCGCGAGCGTCCATTTGTCTGATCGGAGCGGCAAACTGTGGATGACAGGAATCCAGCGTTCGACCAACTCTCGCGCGCTGGCCGGCGTGGCGGCGTCTGCGAGTAGTTCGTGCAAGTGCTCGAGCCGCGAAGCAGAGATGGGATGCCCGCGCAAAGATGACAGAAGAACATACGGCGTGGTCGAGAGCAGATCGAAGAGGAGCTCAGGGTGGGGAAGCAGCAGGTCACACGCTTCTTCGACGTCCGTTACTGCCTCAAGTGCCTTGGCCGTGCCCGAGTTGGTGCGAGCCAACCCGCGCCTCCACGCCGCATACGCCACAAGGTTGTCTCAGGTGGCCTTCTTGAGCCACTTCTCCACGTGCGGTAACACGAGGGTGCCCGGCAGCAATTGCCCAAGCAGCATCATATAGTCGTCGTCCGTGAGCGGCGACTGCGGTGTGACCAGACTCGCCTGGAAAAGCGGCGTCGTGGAGAGCGGTGTCGTGCCCAGCGACGGCGTCCACGAAGCAGACTCGTTTGGCGACTGCAGCCGCGGCTGAGATGGCGCCGCCGCCGGAATGGACGCGATCGTGCTGGAGGAGCCACTCACCGCCGAGTCCGTGGTGGTGCTCAGCACGAACGTCCCGTCACTGTCCCGGCCCGAGCTCTGGTACGGCGGCGTGGGTTCGATGGGATTGTGCTTCGGCGGCACGTACATACCGTGGGTCAGCAGAAGTGCGCGCCGGCGGTTGTGCATGGCCGTGCGCTTCTTAGCCGTGCTCGCCCATTCGACATATTTCCGCGCCCGAATGCGCACGCCATTGAAATGGTTGCCCATTTGCGTCCCCGTCGGCCGGCCGAGAATAATGACAAGCGGGATGACCCGAGCGCGCTCGCATGCCGTAATCCATTCGCCTGTGGCCGCCTCCGTTTTGTGGGTACTGATGACCGTTTCAACTCGCTTGCCGTTCGCGTCCGGTGCCGAGAGCGCCATGTGGTACAGCCATGCGAAGATGGTGCCACAGGCGCTTTGTCGAAGACCAGAATGGCTTCCCTAAACCAATAAACCATCGCTTTGATTTCGAGCTCGCTTGCCCAGAATCGCACCGGTGTCGTTGTGCCAGCTTTGAGCGGGCGGGCGGTGACAAGGTGCTGTTGCACGCGAGCGCGTGCGTCTTCCGCCACAGCCTCCGAGTCAGTTACCAGTCGGCAGTGATCCGCTTCATCAACCAGGCCCGTCTCAACGCGCGTCTGGTAGTGGTCGATCAGCGAGCCGTATGCGCCAAGCCGATAAAAATCGGTCTCTTGGCGGGTGACCGGACGATTCTTTCGGTCGTCCACAACGGATGGGCAGACCCCGGTCTTGATGGTGTAGCCCGACGTAAAAAAACAGTGTCCGTCAGGGGGCGTTTCGACCTCTGTCAACTGGAGATCGGCCGTGAGCGCCTTCCATCTGGGCTCATTGTCGTCGTCCTCTCCCGGAGGAGGAACCACTTTGACGATAACGGCGTCGCCGTCATCGTCGGCGGCGGCTGCTGCAGCGGCGCCCGCACCGTCAACGTCTGTTCCCAGCAGCGGGGCAGTCTCCAATGGCTGGATCGTGGTCGTATTTGGTGCCGCCGGTGTCGAGTGCCCTGGTGCCGCGCGGAAGTGCCTCGCGATGGTCGTTTGACCGTTGTCTCGCTTGTCGTTGCGACGCCGCGTGGCAGCATTTCTCGGCAGCACGTTGCCGGTGGTGACGTCGACGGCGACCAGTACGGCGTGCGGTTTGCTGCCGCGCCGGTGCTTGGCTTCGTAAGGGCGTGCGGTCTCAAGTTTCACTCGCTCGCGTCCACGTTGCACGCCGGGAAGCAAAGACGCGGGATAATCTTCGTGTGCCGGTCGCTGGGCGTTTGGCGCCATGCCAAAGTATGAGTCCCTCCCCCAGTTGGCTTGCGCGGGGGCCGCGTGGGATGTGATGACCAGAATGCCTGTAGGGATGCCGGTGTGATCCATGTTTTCTGGTAGCACCTCGTGCTCGTCGCCTGTGGCGGCAGCAAAAGTGTGCCCACCCGAACCGGCATGTTCTGCATCGTCCTCGTGCATAGCCACGACGGTCACCATAGTTCCTCTCGCTCTCTCCCTCTCTCAAACCTACTTCGTGTTTTCGATTGGGGCGGTCTCGACCCAAGGCAAACAGTTGCAGTACTTCCACTGGTAACCTCCGACGCCGCCGTTGCGGTACACGGGCAGCGCACACCCCAACGTCGAGAGTCGCCTTCCATAGTCGTGCGGCCTCGGATCTTGGCGAATAGCGTCGTCCCGTCCGCGGCAAAGTACTCCCTGTTGTTCAGACAGGCGCCGTCGTCCTTGTTGTCCGTGTACTTGTAGTGGACATTTTCGGTACCGCCTGATCGGTACGAGTTCGTCATGGCCCAGGCGGTCTTGTAGTCGTCGCCAATGCAGCAGTGCGGACCATCGCTGAACGTGTTGTAGTACCATCGCCAAAGCCCACCGGGAAGAGTTTGGCACGTCATGCCCGAGGCACATCCGGCCTCCTGCGCCGGGCTGGACGCAACAAACGCAGATGGAGACGAGGCGTTTGACGCAGCGAACGGTGTCGTCGCGTTAGAGGTATTCGATTGCGCTGAAACCAACGCGGCCGTCGAAGCGAATGACGCGAGAACAAGGCGTGTGAGTTGCACAAGGCTTGGACTTGATCAGATCTTGGTAAAGGTAGAGTGAGTGGCCTCGACTGGGTCAGGCAGCGAGGCCCCTTGCTCGGGGTGAGGAGCTACACGCTTTTTGTGTGTGAAAGTGAGGAGGCTCACCCTGCAACCACCAATGCTCCACGGATTGATGTGCGTGGCGATGTAGAGCCGGGTGCTGCACGCCCCCCATGGTAAAGTCGGACACTCGTAAACAGTACATCCAGTAGCATACGTGGTTATTCACTGATAGGGAATCTGCCATTCAGTACGGCAGGGGGATCAATCTTTCATTTAGGAGGTATGACCGAAAAGGATACCTCAAACAGTGTATCGCTGCCCTAATGTACTCTACGAGGACGAATTTCCGTCGGTGGAGATTGACAGTGAAGCACCTTCATGGATCGCGATCGTGATCCGTGCGCCACACGTGATACACCGAAATTAGTTAATCTAACGGTAAACGTCAAAAACAGTACTGTACCAACTCAATAACGTCAACTGTGATGATACTGGACCGATTCCCGTAGGAATCTGGAAGCGTTTCTATCCTAAATCGGCGTTCTATCCCAAATTCTAGAAAACCGTCTTTTCCAGCTTACCAACTTATTCGTTTGGAAAGGGTATACAATTTCACATGTTTGACCCTCCCTAAAATTTGAAAAAGGGGTCCCCACCACCCTTTCCAGATCTGGATAGAGAAAGGGGGTCTAAGCAGTCTAAATCGGATTTAGACCGTCGAGCAGCGAAAATTTAGCTTTTACAACGCTTCAAGATTCCTTCGGGAATCGGTCCACTGGCTCATCCCCATCACAGCAGGATTGGTGAGCAGGGCAATTCTGCATGATATACCTAAATTGATTATCTCCCCTTTAAGGTTCCACCTGAGTTCACATCGATCTCATTAAAAATAATCTTTCAGCCAGTCCTTGCGAGCCTTTTGCGAACTAGGGAGGACATCTACGCCGGGACGACGCAAACGGTGACTGGAAGTCTGGCGTGCAATGTATCAAGTCGTGAGTCTGTCATCCGCTGTGGGCCCTGAAGACACTGTCCATCCAACAACCTCAACAGCACCTGACTTGTCAAATTGCATCTGTTAACGAAAAATCTTGCCCGTGGACACGGGTGGGGTGCGGCAACAAACCAGCTACTTCCGCCGCGAAGGGCGGGATGTATTTCGTACACGCAATGCTCTCTCCTCAATCCCCCCACCTCTCTTTCTCAATTTCTGCTCCACTCCTCACTCTCGCATCTAGATGTTGTAGCAGCTGCACTTCTCCCACTGGAGTCCTTCGACTCCGCCCGTACGGTATACGGGCATACCGCACCACCTTCGACCGTTGCTATCCTTGGCCAAGCGCGCATCGATCGTGGCAAGGAGCTTATTGCCGTCTTCAGAATGGTAGTTCCAGTGGTACATACACTCCGAGTCGTTTTCCTTGTCGGTGTACTTCCAGTGTAGACCTATTTATTGTTCGTATAAATTTGGAAAAGCTGAAGGCCACCACCACAGAGGGCACTGTTGAGTAACCCGACGATCGTTTTTCATACACACTCTGTCGTGGACTGCAGGTCCGTTAATCGCGGTGCCATTTCTCCATGTAGGCAGCGAAAACAAAACCAACTACGCATCAGGACAACACCCCACTTTGTATTAACTCCACTCCGTGATGTCCGTATCAATACGAACCTCTGTCTCTCGCTCTCTCCAACCGTGCATTAATGCGCGGACTTACGACCGTCTTCCCAGCAGTCGCAGTACTCCCACTGCTTGCTCCGGACGCCACCGCCTCGGTAGACGGGTAGCGCACACCAACTTCGTGTGTCATGCTCTCGTGTGATACTGCCAGAAATCGCGGCGATGAGTGTCTTGCCGTCCTCGGTAAAGTACTGCCAGTCGACTAAACACCCGAGATCGTTCGGGTCGTTCGTGTACTTCCAGTGCAAATTCTCGATCCCGCCCGAGCGATACGCTTGAAGCATGCTCCAAGACTCGTAGAGGGACCCGTAGCAATAGTGCGGACCACTGCTGCGCGTATTGTAGTACCAGCCCCACACCGCAGTAGTGGGCAAGAAGCACTTCGTTACTCGGAATTGATCGGCTTGCGACAAGTTGGACGGCAAGCTGAGTAATGGCGTCAATCCGTTCGAAGGTGCGGGCTGTGCGGATGCAAATGCCACAGTTGTTGCGATCGATACGAGAACGAGACTGGTGAACTTCATCGATGAGGGTGGATGGTGGCTTGGGCTTGTCGGGACTTGGTAAATGACGGAATGAGGGATCTCTTTGTGTGACTGGACGTCGACTACAGTACTTTGCCCGGTAGAATATGCATCATCAGAGGGACACACGCATACCTTACTCGCCTCTCGATGCTCTCGACGGTTTAGATTCATAGAGCCGGGCTAAAACGCCTGGTCTCCGGGCCACACAATCACTCCCTCGCGTGGCATGCTCTCATTAGCTAGAATTCTGTGCGGGGTGTTCAGCGCAGAATGACAAGTCAGATCGACCCATCCTGCTCGGACATTTACGTAGAATACCATGGTAAAGATCGTTACCGCTCTCTCATCCGATCTGCGATCCACACGCCAAAAGACAGGATGCGTCGACGAGGTAAGGAGCTACATGGTGCACGTCGCAGATTACAGTGCCTTCCACTCTATGCCGTGCGTGTGATGACGATGAGTATTTGGTTTCGATGTACTTTTATCATCTAACCAAAATGTATGTGCGCAGTGCCGTGGCACTGGGATCACTAGAAGCATAGGATTGGACATAAACTTCCGTGTGGAGTAGGCTGGACGTTTTTTATTGCTACCGGATACACATGATCGACGAAGGAGTCTCGACTTTAGAGGCCCTGAAGGTCAGGACAACAACCGCCGACGACTATACTCATCTTATACAACGGGGGTGCTAGTCGAAATAATTGGCTCACATTCAAATGGATATATTCTCTAAATGCCGCCTCCAAGCAAACTGTTGGCTCACAATTAAATGGTTGTATTCTAACAATGCTGCCTCCAAGCAAACTGTTCGCGCAAATTTAAATGGTTATATTCTTCATATCCTGCCTCCAAGCCAACCATTCCTACCTCATATGCTGCCTCCAAGCCAACCATTCCTACCTCGACGGGGTTGACTAGCAGTTATCACTGCGATAACACAATATAATTCGCGGAAAGATTCCATTATCCCTCTCTTTTCTCTCTCTCCTATGTTGCGAGCTGCTTCCTGTGCAGGTTAGCTTACGTACTTGCATGTGCAGTACCCCCACTGCGTGTCCTCGGCACCGCCGGTACGGTACACAGGAAGTGCGCACCACGTTCGCGTGTCGTGGTATCTCGTGATGGAGCCTGCAATCACGTCAATGGCTGTCGTTCCGTCCTCGGCATAGTACGTCCAGCCGTAGAGGCACTCGAGGTCGTACGGATCGTTCGTGTACTTCCAATGGACGTTTTCGATGCCGCCCGAGCGATACGAGTTGACCATGGCCCAATTGTATCGAACGTCACTGCCACGGCAAGAGTACGGACCGTCACTGCGTGTGTTGTACCACCACTTGCCAAACGCACCAAGGGGCATTCGACAATCCCATCCGCCGCGGCTTGCGTGCGACGAGTTGGGCGGCTCCAGAAGTGGCGGCTCCGAGCCGTTTAAAGCTGCGACTTGGGCGGATGTTGACACCGCCATCCAACTGACGGACACGAGTAAAAGGAAGGCGGTCTGCATGGTGGCGGCTTGTGCTTGACCTTGCTGGGAAGTCGGCAAAAGGTGGAGTGGGCGGCTGCTGTTTGAGTGGATGATGGGGCACCAGGGCCGGCTATGCGAGGGAGAATCGTGTGGTCTCTTGCGACTGTGTTTGTCCTGTTGGGGAAGGTCATGGCTGATGTTGCCATTCTTACTCTGTCCCTCTGATGATGCTGCCCGCGCAGCATGGGTCCCAAGTTTCAAGATGAAACGCTATCTCAATTCAGAGAGAGGTCTAATTGTTCAAGCCATGGGTCTCGCATGTGCTCACCAGTGCGTGCAGAAGTAGACTGTACCAGTAATATGAAACCTACTGGCCCCATTCAGGCGAGTGCCATAAGCCACGACCGAGTCCACATCGGGCCCACTGAAACAAATCACACAATATTATCTGTACGGATTGGCTCGGAACAACACGACGCAATGCACACTCCTTAGTTCGTAGACCCGAAGATTGCGAGGAGTTTTCACCCGCCTGCGCTCCTCTCCGTGGACCACTCCCCGGCAGACTCCTAGTGTAGGTAAGCTTACCAGTGATGACGATGCGGATTGTGATGCTCATGATTATGATCCATTCCATTTGCACATAACCGATACCACAGTACGGTACCACCCATAGGCTCAGCACTACAGTACGTGTATTTACATTCTCGGTTGGGAGATGGGTACCCTGAATTCGATGACTGTGACCCAAGACGTGCACGGAATCAAAGGAACGCTAATAGTAGAATATGAACCTTCTTCCCAAAAAACGACGTGAAATCAGAGGAGAGGATTGTGCTCGGCTGCTCATTACTGGCCAGACAACTACGCGCCTTGACCCGCCACGTAGGGGTACGCATGTCGGAGGAAACATTGCAACAACTCCATACTTGAACACTAAATGTATAGACGGATGTATTTCTCATCAACTCTCATCGTCGCCATAACTATTCGTCACGTTCTCCATTTGGTACGCTCAGTACGTTCGAGGTTATTTGTACGTCTAGCAGCTGCAGTAATCCCATTGCTTGCCCTGGACGCCGCCGCTTCGGTAGACCGGAAGCGCACACCAAGTGCGCGCACTACCGGCCTGTACGAGACCACCTTGAATCTTGGAAATCAGTGTTTTGCCGTCCTCGGCATACCACTTCCAGTAGTAGAGACACTCGAGGTCGTTATTGTCGTTCGTGTACTTCCAGTGGACATTCTCGGTGCCGCCCGCGCGGTACGAGTTGAGCATCGCCCACGCACTTTCGTACGTGCCATAGCAATAGTACGGGCCATCGTCGCGATTGTTGTAGTACCACCGGCCGAACGAATTCGCGGGCGGGATACAGGCCACACGAGCGAAGCCGCTAGACGATGAGTTGGGCGCGACGAAGTTGGAGATTGGAGCCGATTCGTTGGAAGCAATCGGCTGGGCGGATGCGAATACCGCGGACATGGCGATCGATGCGAGTGCGAGGACGCGAGGCAGCATGGGAGGCGGCGGTTGAGTACTTGCTTCTAGCGTTGATGTGGGCTGGGTAAAAGGTAGAGTGAGCTCCCGCACCGTGGTGACCACGACGCCTTCGTGCGTGCTCACCAGGCGTATTTTGAAGCCGAGACATCTCATGGAGAAAAGGGTCCTATCTTAGAATAGTGATGCGTAGTACGGCGACCACCAATCTGCTCTAGAATAGTGATGCGTAGTACGGCGACCACCAGCCTGCTCATCCTTGGGGGTAGTGTCTTTTCCAGCAACTTCAAGTGTGTTCATGATACCTTGCTTATCATTGATAAGCAAGGTGATGACACCGGGAAGTCAAGAACACAGCGAGACATGCGGCGACACTGCACTACGCACTGAAATCAATCGTTCAACCTCGGCCTCGCCCTCATTTGTGTGGCCTGGTCAATAGGCACGCAGCAAGTAGCCGCTATTTTGTAAGTTTCTTTTAGAGATTGTGTACGCCAAGAAGCCGCACCGGACACACTCCCACAGCTGTCCAGCAACACCATTTCCACGGTACATGTATTGCCATCTCTCTCTCTCACTCTCTCTTGCTCTCTCGCCCTTGTTTGGTGAGCTTTTACTGTGCAAGTTGGCTTTCGTACTGGCATGTGAAGTACCCCCACTGCGTGTCCTCGGCACCGCCGGTACGGTACACAGGAAGTGCACACCACGTTCGCGTATCGCCGTGACTCGTGATGGCGCCTGCAATCAAGTCAATGGCCGTGGTCCCGTCCTCGGCATAGTACGCCCAACCGTGCAGGCACTCGAGGTCGTACGGATCGTCTGTGTACTTCCAATGGACATTCTCAATACCACCCGAGCGATACGAGTTGACCATGGCCCAACTGTAGAGAGATGAGCTGCCGTAGCAAACGTACGGGCCATCGTTGCGTGCATTGTACCACCACTTGCCAAACGCACCGACGGGCAATAGGCAACTCCATCCATCACGGTTCGCTTGCGTCGAGTTGGGCGGCTCCAGAAGTGGTGGCTCCGAGGCGTTTAGAGCGAATACTGACACCGTCGTCGGAGTGATTGACGCGAGAATAAGGCCGACGGTCTGCATGGAGGTAGGAGCTTAAAGATTTTTGGGAAGGCGACAGAAGGTGGAGTGAGTGGCCGCTCTTTGACTGAATGGCGGGGAGATATGAGGGGTACCAAACTCCACGGGATACCCGACGGAGAGTCGTGACTCTGCTTCTCGTGATGGGGAAGAAAGTGGATGATGTGAACAATCTGAGACTGCCCCTCGGATGCTGCAGCCCACATGGCTTGTGTCCCAAATTTGAAGATGGAACCCTCACGGTAGAAAAGAGGCCCCGGGTTTCAAGTCAGGGGGCTCGCATCTGAAACACCAGCGTGTGTAGTCATACTGGCCAGGATCCTTCAATTTGCACATAAACAGTCCAGGAGTACGGTATGAACAGAAAAAAAATCGAATGCCGTCTACCGTAAGACGAGCAGCCACTTCCCATGCGCACACTGATCGCATTCTCTCGTGTAGAAAGGGTACACAGTACTACTACTAAGTAGTAGTATTGGACAATTGTGACCGGAGGCGTTCGCAAAAGTTCCAGAACGCCCAATGTACTACATACTAAGGTTGTTTTCAGCTACTCGCTCTATGGGCTTGCTCATGAAGATCAAACACCACGGACATGCCTTACACAAAGAGTTAATACGTATATACTTAGATTTCGTCAACTCCCATCGCCAGCTTCACTACTCGTCACGTTCTCTATTTGGGCATACCAAGTCCTTTCGAAGCTGTTCTTACGTCTAGCAGCTACAGTAATCCCATCGGTTACCCTGGACGCCGCCGCTTCGGTAGACGGGTAACGCGCACCAAGTGCGTGCGCTGCCCGCCTGTACGATAGCACCCGAAATCTTGGAAATGAGTGTTCGACATACCAGTTCCAGTCTTCTTCTTCGTGATGGAGTATATTGCGTTACATCTTCAGTGAGCTGCTATACCTATATATGCATGGCTGGGCAACCGCTGCTATTCAGCGGGTTGCCATTGTAGAAAGTCTTCAGCGAGATGCTGGTCAAGCCCGGCCCATTCGGGTCGGGGGGTTGGTTGCAAGGTTGTTGTTGTTGTTGATTGGCGTCTATTGAGTTACATCGGGTGAACTACAGTAGCGAAACGGGAACTAGAACATGTAAGGGACCTAGACTAAGTGCAGGTGTGCCACTGTAAGAAGTCGCCGGGGAGGAAGGCTTGTAGCCCTTGCCATTCCGGACGATCGGTGGGGTGGTGCGACTGCAGACTGCGTCGGTGGTCCATGGCCACGTTGGCAGCCGTGTCCGCCATCTTGTTCCAGGCGCGCAGGTGGTGGGTCCATTGAGCTACGCCGAGCTGGGCAGCCAGTAGCCGTGCTTCCTGGTAGAGGTGCCGGACCCGGTCGTTAAGCGGCGGCCGATAGCTGGCCAGCTGACGCAGGACCAGCATACTTTCGCCGACCACGGCGAGCGAGAGCCACTGGTGGTGCTGTGCTGCACGAAGGCCCGTGAGGAGGCCGAAATATTCTGCGTAGTTATTGGTAGTGGTGACAGCGGCGAGGCTCATGGCCGCGCTCCAAATGAGGGTGGCTGTGAGACCGGTCGGCCCAACCCGGAGAATGACGGACCCGGCTCCACCGGGGCCCGCGCGCGATCTTCCACCGAAGAAGAAGTCGTATCGGTCAGCTGCGTGCGGGGCGGACGACGGCAGCGCCGGGAGAAGTGTGTGTTCAGCCATCGACGCGAGGATTGTCCCAGAAAGCGAGCGGCCAGTGCTTGAGTCGGTTGACCGTCGAACTCGAAGCACTGCCTCACCGTAGGTGGCCAACGCGGTCGCTAGGGCCTGTGGCCGCCGGCCGGCCCGGCCGCGGGGCAGTGGGGGCCGCCGCGTCGGTGGTTGAGGCCGTCCCACCCAGACAGACGCAGCCCTTTGTGCCGGAAAAAGAGGAGCCGTTGTCCGCTAGTGGAGAGGAGTGAGAGTCGCGGCTCGTCACCACGACACCGAGTTGAGCGCGCCGCCGATATCGGGATCATCACGAGAGGCACGCTGGACTCGATCTGCCACCTCTTGCAGGCCCCGCGAGCTGCTCTGGGCCGGGGCGACTGTGGACAGTGCCGCCGGCGGCGGTGCCCACAAAGTCGCGTAGGCATCGATCCAGGGGTGGGCTTCAAAGGCGACAATCGGAAGGCCGTGTTGTTTGGCGATCTTGAGTGCGCCCCGCCGGGAAGCAATCGTGCCATAGTCGACACGCAGCCCGGCAATTGAATCGTGGAGGAGACGGATGCTGTGGGGGCCGCGTTGAAGCCGCCAGGTGTCTTCCGATGGCGGTCGCTGGGATAAGACGTCGACGGGCGTGTCATACCGTAGTACCGCAGGGTAGTTGAAGACGAGAGCGTCGCAGAGGAGTCGGAAACTAGCAGCTGGGTGGGGACCCAGCGGGTACGCCAGCGCGTTGCACTTAAAACGGACGACGCGCATGTCGACGCGCTCCACGCAGTTGACATCTGCCACCGCAGCTCCGACCGCTGCGAGTCCTTGAACGTCCCCTTGGCACAGCGGCCGGAGGCCATCGACTCGTAGGATGTCCATGCTGACAAGAACCCCAGCGAGGAGGTTACCGACGGCCAGTCGCCCATACCGAGCTCGTTGGAGGCGTTCGAGCGCCACCAGGCGGTCGGACATGTGCGCGTAGTCGCCGTACAGCCAGTCGTCGTGCCAGCGTCGTTGGACGGCTCCTGTCCGCCCGCAGCGCGCGAGCAGGCTCCTGAGGAGCTCGAGCTCGTCTGGCGCTCTGGGTGTTGTGCGGGCGTTGCGCAGTAAGGCCGGTCCGGTAGCTGCGAGCTAGCGCGGGCGTCACCTGGGGTAGGCTGCACGGGCCGCCAACCGCGGCTCCGGATGGCGGCGTGTGGTGGTAAATGATGAGTCGGCCGACCGTGGCCTATGCGGGGTTGGGTGATGCCGTCCATCGTGCCACTACTTTGGCCACCATCCGGAGAAGCGAAGCGCGAATGTCTGGGAGGCCAATGCCACCGGTCGTTGGTGGAAGCACTGCCGCGGACGCTGGCATCCACGCCCGTCCTTCACACGATCCCATGGACAGTCGCCCGTGTCACGCGTAGTTCTTGAGCAGGCGTTCGAGAGCACGGACAATCGTGCGGGTTGGACAGCAGTCGCGCGCAATAAACTGAATCTTGGGGAGCAGAACCGTCGTAAAGAGCTGGACTCGTTGGCACACGTCCGACGTTTTGAGTTCAGCTAAAGCAAGGCGGGCGCGAAGTTGCTGCACGGCCTGGTCCCAAGCCTGCGTAGCCGACCGATCGCTAGCAATCAAGGCCCCGAGCAGTCGGCGTAGGTCGTTCGTGCCGGCGACAGGTATCGGGCAGTTGGCGAATTCGGGTCCGGGCCGGTGCGTACTACCGCGAGGGCGTGACTCCTGGAAACGTTGACTTTTAAGCCGGAGGCGTTGCCGAACTGCTCGAGAATGGAGAGGAGCCGACCAATCTCGTCCGGGTGACGCATGTATGCGGACGTGTCATCTGCGTATCCTGCCAGCCGAACGGTGACGCCTTCGCCCACGGAGACTCCGTCGAGCCCTCCTGCTGCCGCGGACGCTTCGTACAAGCAGTCCAAGGCCAAAATGGAGAGGACCGGAGCTAAGGGGCAGCCTTGGCGGATGCCGTTGCAGACTTCGACGGGGTCGGAGCTCTCGCCATCCCCAAGGAAAGCAGCGGTGGTAGCAAGATGCATCGCATCTACGGCGGCCGTGAAACGCACCGGGAGGCCTTGCCGCACCAGCGCTCTCCGAAGGAATGTGCGGTTGAGAGTATCGTACGCCTTCGCAAAATCGAGCATCACCATCGTCGTCATCGACGGTAAAAGACCTTGTCGCACGTGGATCTGGACCGCCGCCCACACGTCCACAGCATCGTGCACCTGCCGGCCGGGTACGAAGCCGAACTGCGTTGGCGATACCAAGTCGGCGAGGTGGGCGTTGAGCCGCTGTAGCAGGAGCCGAGAAAAGATCTTGTAATCCGTATTTAATAGCGCGATGGGTCTGTAGTCCAAGCCGCTGACGGGCGTGCTCACTTTGGGTATGCAAAAACCGATGCTTCCCGGAAGCTGGGCGGCAGAGTCGCCGCTGCCAGCCAGGTGCTCAACAGCGTGGCGAGGAGAGGGACGAGCTGTGCTTCGTTGTCGCGATACCAATCGTTGGGTATGCCGTCGGGCCGCTCGCCTTCCCACGTGGGCACGCCCTGACCGCCGCGCGCACTCCCGCTTCCGTGAATCTCAGTACTAAGTCGTCCGTTGCTGGGCGACGTGACTTCGGGGGGAGGGAGGCAAAGAAAACGTCTTGCGCCTCGTCGCTGGGGGCACTTGCTGGTGGATTGGCAACCAGTCGGCAGCGAGCCGGTCCGCCAGCGGGCCCGCAGGATCGAGTCGTTCAGTGCCCGTGCGTGCACCCACCAGACGGGGTACCCGGGCAGAGAATCGCGAGTAGAATGCGCGCTGTGCATCTGCTGCATGACCGCTGTACTTTGCGAAGTTCGTGCGGCGGCGCAGTGCGGACCGTCTCGTTTTAACCGCGATGATCGAGTCCCGCAGACTCCGGATTGTCAAGGAGGGAGCCCCGCCGGGCGTGGGCGACGGTGCGACGTGCTCGGCATTCCAAAGCTGGCGCTGAAGGTGCCGGAGTTGTTGCCATACGAGTTGTTCAATGTTCGAGCCATCGTGTGCTTGGCGGGGAGGCTAAGGCGGCGCACCCGGCACTTCATCTCGTCCCATGCGTTCGCGGCTGCCGCCGTCGCCATATGCGGTATGACCGACGCGAACGCATCCAATGCGTTGTCTGCTACACCAGCGACGACCGGCTCCGCCCAGTGCGGGAACGGGTTACGTATCCTGCGCGGGCCGGGCCGACGGTGGCGGGAAGTTTCAACCTAATCAAGGAGTCAGAGCCCTTATAAAGTCACTCGTTCGCTTATTTGGCTTCCTAAGCTTAACGTGAAAATAGCAAGCGGCCATCACACGCTCCATGATATCTACTCGGTAAGATCATACCGCAGCTAAAAATGACAATGTTGGCGCACAAATATACAATACAGCACGATTTTGTATGAGAACGACTTCCTTGCTCAACGGCACGCACTCCGGAGCAAGACTTGATTCTGGTTGTCAGAGTCTGCAGAGCCTAATGTTTAGTGGCAGGATTGACACGTATTGAGTTAAACCTAACCCTTATATAGCCTGTTTAAGGAGGCTTATTTAGTCGGCAAAGTATCTGAAATGCACAATATAATCATCGCTTTCTTTTTTTGAGTTTGGAAGGGTGTATTGACCTTGTTAAGCGGAAAACCTATCAACGTCTACGCACCCTGTGGGCGTGGGCTTAAGTGGCTGTCTGCGGTCGATAATCATCGCTTTCACGAACGCCTATTCATACTCGCTCATGTAGCAGTAGCAGTACTCCCATTGGTAGTGCTCGACACCGCCGGTTCGGTAAACAGGCAGTGCGCACCAGCTACGCGTGTCGCGCTCCCACGTGATGCGTCCGTAGACCTGGACACGAAGCGTGGTGCCGTCCTCGGCATAGTAGTCCCAGTTGCTCAGGCACTCGGGGTCGTTCTTGTTGGTTGTGTACTTCCAGTGGATATTCTCGTCGCCCCCGGAGCGGTACGAGTTGAGCATGCCCCACGCTGGTCGAGGATCGCGGTCGTAGCACTGGAAAGGGCCATCGCTGTACATGCCGTAATACCAAAAGCCAGACGGATTCGAGAGTATTTGGCACCTCCATTTAAAGCTTTCAAAGTCTCTCACATGCGACGAATTGGACGGGGTGAGAATCGGTGGAGCTGATGATGGAGCGGATGCGTTAAAAGCCGCAGGTTGCGCGGATGCCAACGCCGCCGTGGAGACAATCGTGGCAAGAAGGAGACACACAGTAGACATGGCTAACGACCGGACGGGTCTTGCGCTTCGACTTGATGGGGGTTTGGCAAAAGATGGAGTGAGCGGCCTCCTAATGGTAGCGCAGAGTGCACGCGCAAAATGAGCTGATTCCAAAACGGAGGGGCGATCCATTCGACGGACCAAGGACCGGGCAAGCATGGATAGCAATTGATCATCAACGTCGGGATGCGGACTTGGCCGAAGCGGTGGAAAGTCTGCCTCCACATTCTTCATCCCTTTGATGCTCCGGGCTATTTATCAACCCCAGGAGCAATACGGTACTTGAAAGTGTATCTAGGATGCTCCAGGAGTCAAATATCCACGTCTCATCCCGCCAAGTGTACGGTTTAGTACTGAACAGTTCAGTATCGCGAATTATGTGTGGCGTTGCCAAAACAACCGTCATCCTGTACAGTCCGTATCGGGGCTACGCGCGCAATAAAATTGACCTACCTCCATTAATGAATGCTTTGCTTTCTATGATACCAGTGCAGTTGCGTAATGCTGATCACCTTGAACTTTGAATAACTCAGGTGCGCGCTTAGACCCGCAAGACTGTAGCGACCTCACCCAACATCAGAGGGACAGTTACGTTTGACCCTCGCTTATGTTGTTGCGTCTAGGGACTCAGGGGAGGGGAGTCAGGTATTCTTTGAGATTCATCTCAGACTGTCGCGCTGCTGTTGCCTCCTCCGAAGAACAGAACCATGGTTTACTGAACCAGCGAACTACTGAAATAACAGAAGCCTGGTTTTGAGGAGTTCGCGCATGGGGAGACGGGTCGACATTTCAGTTCGTGATGGCTTTTCGCTCAGTGTTCCGTTGATTTCATGTGTCCCATTGGGACAACCCATCACCAATAGCATGATACGCACAGAGCACAAGAGCAGCCATCGCAATAATAGGTTCTAGTCTAGGGGGGGGGGGG